>PITA01000688.1:0-246719 GCA_004023965.1 Spilogale gracilis | reverse complement strand
CCCCACTCCCCTGTCTCTGGGGGCAAGCCTCCAGACCCTCCAATTTGTTTCTACCTTTTTGCCGATGTTCTTTGTCTCTCGTGGTCCAGAAGTGGGAAATATCACATTTCAGGCTGGTTTCATGGGTGTTCACGGTGGTCTTGTAGTGGTTTTTTTGTTGGAATTCAGCTCTCTTCAGGGAACTCCCTGAAATGCGGTCCCCTGGCCTTCCGCCATCTTGACCCTCTCAAAACCTAAGCCATCCTTAAAGATAGTGAATCAGTGATAGAAAACTTTCTCTTCAGAAAAGTTGAATACCAAGAGTTCCCTTGGTGAATTCTTCCAAACATTTAAGAAAGAAATAATAATAATCTTATGCTAATTCATCCAGAGAAGAAAAATGAAGAAAAACTACTCTCCAACTCATTAATGATGCCAGATTAATTCTAAAACTGAAAAAGACATCAAAAGAAAGGAACATTCTAGATCAAGATCCTTGTAAATTTGGATGTAAAAAAATAAGTTTGCAAAGATAGCCTATTGAATCAAAAACTACACGAAAAGTAAAATATTGTCATGTAAAGATGTACCCCAGGAACACAAGGTTAGTGTAACATACCAAAAAAAATCAATGTGATTCACCAATTTAAACAAATAGATGGGAGAAACATATGTTCAAGTCAATAGAAAATGCAGAAAAAAATCACTTGATAGAACTTTGAAAATTAGCAATAAAATAATTCCCAGCAAACTATGAATAGAAGAAAATTCCCTAAGTCTGATAAAAGCTATTTATACAAAACCCTCTAGAGCTAGTCAAAAGACACATGAAAAGATCAATATTAATGATCATCAGGGAAATGGAAATCAAAACCACAATGAGGTATCACCATAAACTTGTCAATGCCTAGAATTATAAAGACAAAAAGTAACAAATGCTGACAAAGATGTGGCGAGAAAGAAACCCTGATGCACCATTGATGGGAATTAATCGGTGCAAACATTGTGGAAAACAATTTAAAAATAAAATTACCATATGATCCAATAATTCCACTATTGGGTATCTCTCCAATGAAAGAAATAAAAACCCACTAATTTGAAAAACATGTCTACCCTTATTTTTATTGCACCATTATTTACAATAGTCAAGATATGGATGAATAGATAAATATGTGGTATATTTATATAGACAATGAAATATTACTCAGCCATAAAAATGAGTGAGACCTTAACCATTTGCAACATGGATGGATCTAGAGAATATAATACTAAGTGAAATGAGATAGAGAAATGAAAATATCATACGAATTCACTCATATATGGAATTTAAAACAACAAAACAAATGAACAAAAACAACCAAATAAAAAGAGACCAAAAAACCAAAAAAATCCAGATTCTTAAATATAGAGAACAAACTGGTTTTGCTAAAGGGGAGGTGCGTGAGTGGATGGGTGAAACAGATAAATAGGGCTAAGAATATACTTATTGTGATGACCACTGAGTAATGTACAGAATTGTTGAATCATTTTATTGTTTGCTTGAAGCTAATAGAAAAGTGTGTGTTAAATATAATTCAATAATTAAAAAAAGAAAATGAATGAGTGTAATGAAAGAAAAGCCACTTACAAGAACCCAAATCCAATTTTGAATAAGATAACTATGTTACTTTAAAGAAAATGAAGTTTCATGAAGTCTATTTCCTCATCTTCACAGTAATTTTCACAGTTGTGATACTTTATAAAAAATGTCATTTTAATACAGGTCTTTGTATTGTGTGTTATGTAGATAATTATAGATTCTATATCACAAAATGCTTTATTATTACATTGATATATAACGCCATTTTCTTCAATTTTACTTTTTTTTTTTTTTTAAAGATTTTATTTATTTGACAGAGAGAAACATAGCCAGAGAGGGAACACAAGCAGGGGGAGCGAGAGAGGGAGAAGCAGGCCTCCTGCTGAGCAGGGAGACTGATGTGGAACTCGATCCCTGGTCTCCAGGATCATGACCTGAGCCGAAGGCAGTCGCTTAACCAACTGAGCCACCCAGGTGCCCCAATTTTACCATTTTCTATGAAGATTTTTGTAAAACCTGTGAATAAAGGAAAAAACCTCTGAAGCTAGTATTATACCAAATAACAAAATAGTAAATACTTTCCCTATGAATATGGGAAAAGACAAAATGTTTACTATCCCTGCTTATATTTTTTGTTGTTTGGAATGTTCCACCTAACTCAATATGGCAGGAACAAGGTACAAAATTGGAGAAGTTTAAATAAAGCAGATATTTTTCACAGATGATGTTGTTTGTGCATATAGAAAAGTACAAAATAATGCACAAAACTACAAATTAGTATCCATAGTAAGTGATTTTACAAGTTTACTAGATCCAGTCAACATAAAAAGTAAATTGTACTCTTATGATAAAAACAATATATTTTAAAACGTCACTTATAATAGTATACAAAATGCAACTACTTGAGGATAAGTCTAATTTATAATTTATAATCTCTCTACACTGAAAACTGCACATCATTTAAAAAAATTAAAGACCTAAATAGAGAATATATTATGTTCATAAGATAAAAACATAGTGTTACAATTCAAAATCTCCTCAAATTGATGTATTGATTTATTACAGTTCTAGCAGGGGTGTGTGTACGTGCGTGTGTATGGGTGTGTAAACTGATGAGCTGATTCTTAAATATATATGAAAACAAAAATGATTACAGTAAGAAGGACAATTTTGAAAACAAAACATAAAGACTTGATCTCCCATATGTCAACACTTACTATAAAGCTAAAGTAATCAAGAAAGTATTATGTTGATGAAAAAAATAGACAAAGTGGCCAATAAAAGGGAATAAATAATTCAGAGATGGATTTATGCTTGTTTGGTTATTTATTTTAAGACAAAGACTTCACTGTATTGCAGTGGAGAGAAATATAGTGTCTTCAATAATTGATATTAGGGCACTTGGATACCCAGATGGAAGAAAAACAAATCATAAACCTTAACTTTAAGCATGTAAAATAATTAATTTGTAAGAAATCACCAACCTTAAACAGCCAAACTTCTAAATAAAAGCCTAGGAAAATTTTCTCATGAAATTAAGAGAAGTCACAATTTTGGAAGAGGATATAAAAGAAAACTAACAATTTTAAAATTATAAATTGCCCTGGATTAAAATTAAGGTTTTTGTTCAGCAAAATATTTCTAAGGAAAAAAAATAATACAAGCCATAGACTGAAAGAAGAAATTCAGGCTCCATATTTGCATACCTGATTAAAGGATGCATTTAGACTCTATAAAGGAACCCCACAAATGACTTATAATGACAGATAACCAAATTCAAAAAAAAAGATGAAAAATTGTAAAAATCTTGAATAGGCCCTACATAAGGAGAATACCAAAAAAATTAAATGAACAAATGCAAAGATGCTCACCATCATTAGTTTTCATAGAAATTCAAGGTAAACACTTTTAAATACCATGATCCACCAAGTAAAATAACTAAAATTAAAACACTGACCTAGGGCACCTGGCTGGCTTAGTCCGTAGAGCCTGCAATCCTTGCTCTGGGAATCATGAATTCAAGCCCCACACTGGGGGTACAGTTTACTTTAAATACACACACACACACACACACACACACACGTACACACACACACTGACCATACCAAGTGCTGGTGTGAAGGTAGAGCTCTTGGAAATCTGTTCCATTGCTGATGAAAAGTTAAACTGGAAAATGTTTTTCAGTACCCACTATAGCTAAGTATATGAACACCGTATGACCTTGAAAGTCAATTTCTGGATATGTAGCTATAAAAAAAAAAACAGGCTTTATGTCCACTGAAAATTCGTAGAAGGATATTCATAGAAGTTTTAGTTGTTATGCCTTCAAACTGGAAACTGGAAACTAGTATATAAATAGGGGTATATGTGTTCAATGAAATCCAATGCACATACATACAAACAAAAAACCCTGATATATATAGCAGACTTGTTTAAGCATTACATCTATTTAGTATCTATCATGTATCTATTTATCTATCTATCTATCATCTATCATCATCTATCATCTATCTATATCTATCATCTATCACCAATCTACCTGTCATCTATCTATCAGCTATGTACTATTTATTCATTTATTTATAGATGTACATGTATATATCTTTATCAAGATTTGTTTATTTATCTACTTACCTACTTATTTGCTTGTTCACTTGCTTACATACTTACTTATTTGCAAGGGTTATTACTCCTAACATGACCTTTCAACTAGAGGCCCAAAGACAGAGAAGAAAACTTCCCCTTAGATCATGTACTGGCCATAGAAAATTCAAAAGAGGAAGAACATTCTGATTTAGAACTCTCAAATCATTCCAAACTATTTCTGGTGGAGTTTTGTATCCCATACCTACTGCCAACAATTACTTGGAGAAAAATCAATATTTGACAAAAAACTGATAATGAGACCAAAAAAAATAATCCTCTTGGAGAATTATTGGTTTGTTTTCTTCATCTAATTTCAATTATTGATATTAATTAATGAGTAAAACTTGTCAGAAAATCAAAATTAATCATTAGATATGAGTAATCTCTTTTTCTAAGTACATTAATAATTTTAAGGATGAAGTTTTATAGAAACACAAATTTTTACAATATTTTTCCCAGTGAAAATATACTGAGGTTGCTGGTATTAAAGTATATATTATAGGAAAATGAAAGTTACATTTCTTTTTTTTTTTTTTTGAAAGTTACATTTCTAATGAAAAGACTTGTGCTAATCACAACTATCCTCATTTGTGGAGCATTGTCATAAGTTCCTGAACATGCTTTATTGATGATGAAGAGGAAGGGCAACTCGAATGTAATAATCCTAGATTTCCCCAGTGATACCTTAATGGATAGATCAGCTAGATTACAGATCTGTGGTCTTAAAACACCCGGCAGTGCTGTTTGAAGTAACCTTAACTCTGTATCTTCCAACCTCTCATTTTAAAAAAAGGAAATGACCCCACAAATGCTAAATATATTTCAAAAGGTACCCTATTTCCCAAGATGGTGCATTAGCAGAGACTCAAAATTGTGAGTCTTTTGGAATAGTCATGATAGAGAAAAAAGACCCACTTTCTTTTTAAGCACATCTCAGAGCCAACTAGTTTTTTTTTTTTTCTTCTGAAGGAATTGAGCAAAGCCATTCCCTTAAAACAAATAAACAAACAAAAACAAAAACAAAAACAAAAAAACCTGCAATGTCAGCTAATTAAAAAAAGATATAGGAAAGACAGATTCTTTAGATTTAAAATGCTAAATTATATCACAGTACTTGTATTATTATTTATGACAATAATCAAGATAGGTTTATCTCTTCAGGTTCAGAGTTTGAACAATGTTAGATCTTTCTAAATTGGAGCCTATTTCTCTGTCCTTCTACAGATGTGTCCAGTGTGCCTTTGTTAAGACAGGTCACAGAATGAAGAGAACAGCCACTCTAGAACAAGAACTGTGGGAGTAGCTTCTGGGCAAGGACGTGGAGGATGGACAATCTGGGTTTAAACCTAGCCACAGATGTGGTCCCTCTAGAGACATAGACTTACCTGCCATGAGCACAACCATTGCACAAACATATCAGGTTAGAGGTTGGGGTCCAGTTGTGGAGACACATTTTGTTCTACTTCTAACTACAGCTATTACATTTATTGAGAAATTTGTGTGACACATCAGAAATACCTTTACATACTTTCATCATCCCTTAAACTCTGAATTACAGCATAATTTGTAGAGGTTACAAGAGAGAATACAAGGAAGTGATCACTGTGGTTACTTCGGAAACTTCACTGTAATCAATTTTAAATTTCCTTAAGCTGATTTGTAAACTCAAAATACTTGGATTTTCCTACGGTTTACAAATTTTCATGAAGAAATGTATGCTGTCACAGTCTCTGTCTGAAGGTAAGAAGATGCACACAAGAAACCTAATTAATCTTCAAAGATTGTTTGGTATAATTTTTGGTGTGAGAAAGGGACATCCTCTTATGAAATTATTTTTTCTGTGTACCTTGGAGTTAGCTAAGCCTTGAATAAATTCTCTCATTAAATACTAAAAACAAACCTTTTGGAAAAGCTATTACTATTTTGGTTTGCAAATAAGAAACTGATGTTTGTGATTTGGGACACTTGAGTAAAGAAAGACCAAGCAGCTAGTTGGGGATTTGATCCAGAATTTCTTCCAGGGTACCTGATGCAAGCCCAAGCCCAAGGTGTCCATCACTATTTAGCATTGTGATACCACAGTAGACTTGAAATCAAAACAAATATGAGTTTTACCCAATATTGTTGCATCGTGTATCAGACTGATATGCTGAGCGTCCATCATTTGATATTTCATCATCTCTACCACAACATGAAGTCCAAGGACCACTTTGGTCTCCATGACCCTCCACTTGGTGTGCTTTCAGGGCTGGCCAAAGTCTTCTGCTGGATATGCCTTTCTTTGCATTTATTACGATCATCTGTTAATTTTCATTCCCATGTTGCCAAACTGAGAGTTAGTTGCCTTTTTATGATTATCCTTCTGCTTTAACCCATACAGGTTGCTTGTTGCTTGATATATCCTAGGTCAAACTTGTTTCTCAATTCTTGCTGGACCCTTGATGGAGTTCCATTTCCTATCCCACGACTTAGCTCTTCTGCTAACATGAGAGAAGAGGTATGGGTCCTGTCGGGGAGGGGTCCAAATATCAGCACTTTTTTACTATCTGAAGCTCCCTTCCGTGCTTTGTCTAATTAATAGAGTGATTAAGCTTTATTTTCTGATTAATTTTGAACATGATTATTTTAAGAATATGGTATCCATCATATGAAAGTTACTATTTGATGTATCCTACATGTCACAAGGTGCTATCACATTTATGATTTCACTTATTCTCCTAACAGTTTTTGAGAGAGGTATTGTCATCTCAATTTGCTGAGGACAAGAAGCTCAGATAACCCCTGAGAGGCAATGAGCTGCCTTGTTCAAGAAAAGGATAACCTGGGGGTAAATTTGAATGTTTCTCAGCTTGTCTCCTTTTCTATACAATGGGGATAATATTGTCATATGGTGTTGTTGACAGAATGTAGTGAAATATGGCTATAAAGTGCCTAACATATTACATTAAAAGAGAATTTGGCATATAGTATATGTTGAATATATGGTAACTTTTTCATCATCATAATCAAATTATGTCTATTATCCTGTTTAAAGCAGAAGAAGATGAAAATTCAGGTTTATGGCTTCTAATGCAAGATGCTTTGTGCTATGCTCCTGTGTTCCTTTATAAAATGAAAGATTCTGATATCTTAAACATTTAAATTTTATAGTCATGATTAAATGGTACTTTGAGAGTTATATATTTTTAGGTTTTTCTATAATTAACAAATCTCATGATGCATCATTCAATCTGAATTATCCCACAATGAGAACATCCTGAGTCTCTGTGAGTGTTTTCATTAACTTTGTTAATGACCCTGCCCCTAAATTTCTATGGAGAATGAAGTCTTGATGAGCAGTGATTTCATCTCGACCTAATAAAAATGATTCGAGAAGAGGTTGTTACATTTTAAGGTCATGCAATGACTCTCTATAACCTACTTTTTTGTTCGCTACAAGTAATTTTGAAAACATATCATTCTCAACAACAGAATCTATTAGTAACTGTCTGGCATTCCTTGAAATTACAATTCAGATTGATGTGACAAGGCCTCCTTTGAATAAGAGGTTTTTAAGCTGCTTGGTATATATTCATGTTTAACTGCTATCTTTATGAATATCTAGTGAATAGTAATTTGCATTCAATAATGTTCTACACATGGATGGGTATTTACAGTTCTTTCCTTTGGTGTTTCCTTACACATTATTTGGAAAATACTAAGACTTTATTGGCCTGAAAAATGATCTTTGCTTAGAATGATTTACTGAGAAAAAAGTTTCTTCTTTTCTGAAAATGCCTTGGATATTAAACTTGATATTCTTTAGGAACAAAGCATTCAAAATATGACATGCTAAGTAAGGGTTGGAGAGCAGTTGGGAGATATTTTTAAAAACTCATTTGAAGTCCACAGCATTCAAAGTCAGACTTAATTAAATTGGATTTATCATTCAGAAAATGGAAGTAATTCTAGCATATTGCATTATTCAATACTTTGTACCCTTACTATTATTGCTGAACATATCAACTCTAGACTGCCATGAAATTCGTGATGTATATATGTGTGCATTAAAAAAAAAAATAAGCATTTATCAACTGTTTTAACCAGCTAGGAAAAGAATACATTTGGAAATATTTCTCTTCTAGTACATAAGATTTTCATTTTCATTATTGAGATCTTTTTCTTTTCTTTTTTTTTAAGAGGAACAATTCAAAACTTGATCAGCAAGCATGACTAATAAAATAGATAGCTTTATTCCTTTTGGAAGGTGGGCGTCATTCATCTTTCAGAGGTGGACAACTAGCTATTGTATGTCTAACGCCTGACGTTTTTCTAAATTCCATGTCTTAAAGGGTCCGTGAATTTGAATTGACAAGAAATTCTCCACAAACCTTAATCTTATTAAATAAAAGGCAGGAGAAGCAAGGATGGAGAACAAGGATGAGGCTTTGGGAGAGCTGACCAATAAGAATGATACTGTTGTCCAGGGACAGAGACCTGGGGCAAGCAGATGGTGCAGGAAGAGAGCCTGGGGAAGATGGGAATATATTGTCCACCATGGCCCTTCTCATCCCATCCATTTCTAACCCCAAAACTGAGCAAGGAATTCTCCTTGCCCCAAGAGCATAAAGCACACACCTGGAAGCGACATCATCTAACATAAAGGAAAAATTGCTGAACAACATAAATGATGGGAGATATATTTAAGTCTGTTGGACTCTGGGGCACAGAGGTGGAGGGAACTCCTGGCATGGCATTCACACCTCAGAAAAAGGAGGAACATTGCATTTCTCACTCAAAGCCACACTTGCTTTGATTTTTTTTAAAAATAAAGATATGTGACATTTCTGAAATTTAAATGTCATTGAGCAATGCATACTGCCAATACATTCTAAGGAATTCTGCAAATGGGAGATGGAAATCTGCAGATTCTCATATTCCCTATATGCCCTCATATGGACTTCATGTTTTCATGGGACTGTAATATGGAGATATTTAGAAAACAAGGGAAAACAAGCAACAAGTAAAAATAACATGTAGATGACAATGCTCTATTTTCAAGAAATTAAAATTGCACAATAGCCCCAGGTATTGAGAAAGCCATGCCTTTATTTGATGTCTAGACAGTTTTTAAAATAAATGACTGCATAATTTTAATTTCTAGGATTCAATGTTATATTTATTTTTCTCAGAGTTCCATGTTTTCTTTGAAATGTTTTAGGCACACTTAATTAAGACATCTTTAAAGTTGTTCTCGCTTTAATTTTCCCATTTGCTGAATCTGAGGACTTTAAGTATTTGCTTCAATGTATGTAATTCAATCCTTGTGTTGACCTTCATATTTGCCTGTAATCTTTCAGCACTAGTTCTCCTTGGAAATTTCACTCAGGCCCTGGGTTTTCAGGCCTCTTTGTGCTTGTCCACATTTATATCTGTCTGGATCCCCAAAACAGATTCAAAACCAAACAAACAAATTTGAATAAGCCAAAGATTTCTGTCCTCAGTCCCATGTGCTTTGACCTCAGTCTGGTTTGTCTGTACCACCTGTTTAGGGCAGACATGTGGTGCTGGATTGTGATTCTCTCCCGCAAGACACTCTACAACTATAACTCCAGGCAAGAGCTTCCTTCCTGTCACGTGCCTAGATCAGTGAAATGAGTTTTCCTGGTTCTTCCTCATCCACAGTAGAAGTGTCCAGACCTTGCCTAGGGTCCCAGTTCTTGTGTCTTCCAGGGAAGGAGCCAGTCTCCCTATGTTCCGTCCCATTCATCCTCCAAGTAGGACATTGGGCTTTAGCTAAACAACTACTAACACCCCCCTCCCCGCCACTTGCCTATCATCTGGAAATGTCCCTTGCTCACTCCCCACATTAGTTATCATTCATTTCTTCAATATATGAAATAGAGCACCACCAGAGTTGGGGGAAAATATTCCTCCATTGTTCCATCATAAATGATCAATAATTTTTACAGCTATCTAAAAATGAGAATGCTTCAGATTTCTCTGCTTACAAAGTATCACTGCTTTTCAGGTGGGGGTCATGGTTGAAGTCAGAGTTAAGAAATTTCTATCTTTTTGTTTTGCTTTCTTTGTTGTGTGACAAATGGTAGCCAAGATATGATCTGTTTTTTTCAAACTTTGCTTGGAAAACTGTAAGCTTGACATATTTTTCCAGAGAGACTATCCTTGGCTAATGTCAACATTTGTCTATAGTGATGACTCTAGTTAAATCGACTGCTTCGTTTGGGGTCACTGAATAATGATTCATTTTACTTGGATTCTCAAATCTGTTGGCATAATGTTGTACATATTTCACTATATTTTTCAAAAATGTTCTTTGTAACTGTGCTTATTTTCCCATTTCTATTTTTTTATTTTTTCATAAACAATTTCAGTTTTATTTTCCTTTTTGTGCCAACTATTAACTTTTACATCGAAGTGCACATTGTTTTCTTTGTACTTTTCTCTAAAACTTGCTATGTAATGTTGACAGGAATATTAACAGCAAACACTAAATAATACCAAATAAAACTATGGAAGTAATAACATCAAAACTTCATCTATAATATATATGAAAGCCTGTACTTATTTTTTATATAATTTGTCTTTTCTTGAAGAAATGTATTAGGGCTACTTCTTCTTATTAATCATTTCTCAATTTCTCTCTAGTTTGTTTGTTTTTCTGTCTATGATTGAAAGCTCTGACATTGAAAGCATTAAAGATTTTGATTATTATGTCTTATTGCAGGAATAAAAAAAGCTTTTATCAATAAAAAGTATATTTATCCATGCTATGTTTTTAATCCTGAGTTATACTTTAATCTTTGCCCATGTTTTTAATCTTGAATTATACTTTCTCTACATTCAGGTATATTTATTTCCATTGTTGGTCTTTTATATGTCTTTTCATTGTTCTACTTACAATTTTTGGTATGATTTATAGTACATCTACATATATGGAAAGTAGTTAGATTTTTATTTTTATTGAAATCAATGCTTATCTTTTAAAAGGGGAATTAGTATATCCACATACTGGAGTTAGAGTATCTTTCCTAATATTTTATATTTTGTTTGACATCCATTTCATTTTTTGTTTGTTCTGCTTTTGAATCTTTTTTCAATTTGACTAGTGTTTTCCCTTAAATATTAGTATATAATTAAAACATTTGTTTCTAAATATAGTCAGAGCTTATATTCTCTTAGAAATACACAACATATGAGTCTGTACTCCCTGTCACTTGCCTGACTAAATCCCATAGAACTGTCATTCTAAATTCCTATCTGATGTTGTATGCTGGTATGCATCAATTACTAGTTTTACACAGAGACGCATATATTATATGCATTTTTACTCTTCAGAGTAAAATTTTTAAGTGGATGTTTTATCTATTATGTATGATTTGTGTTGTATTACATATTTGCTCTATGTGAACTATTCAATAGTAAAAATAATCACAATTACAAATTGTCTTTGTTCTTATGTCTATTTGGCTACTCTGTTCATCCATTCACTTTTTTATTTTTAAATATCAAAGGACTAAACTTGTAACGTGTAATTTTTCCTTTGGTTTTTGTTCAAATTTCTTTAAATATGTAGCATGAATTATTTTTAAGATACAAATTTTGATGATACCACAGTCTTCTGTTTCCTTTATCAAATCTGTTTCTTCAGGTACTAGTTCTTCCCCATATTGAGTTTGATGTTTCTCTCATGGTGCTGACTTTACTCAAAAAATGGGTGATGGCTGGTGATTTGCCCAACTTTGTATATAAGAATCATTATTTAACTCTGTTATGTTCACTTGTCCTTCTCCCAGTATTGTCACTGGGATGCGAAGTAAGTTATATTGATTTCTTCTTTGCTGGGATGACAGGTTTTCTGCGTGGGGAGTGCATACCAACCTGTCTTTGTAGTCCTGTGAATTTATAGTCCCTGAACCATTGCTTTACTATCCAGACAAAAGCTACTGTGTAGCCTCAATGGTGAAGAGGCTAACAGACTTCTGTACTGTAAATTGATTTTCCTCACTCCAAAAAAGTCTCAAATGCCTTTCAGCATCTTTCAACTCTCTGAGCTTGCTACTCCTTGACCTCACTTCCATGATTGCAGACTCTTTTCTACATGTGTGTTTGTCTACAAATACTGTTTTTGCTGTTTCTTTTTTCCTGTGATTTGATACTCTACTTTCACCTTTAGAAATTTCTGGAATGTGTCATAATTTTTAAAATACATAAAATACATTAAAGAATATTTGAACCTATTGTTGACTTAGGAAATTAAAAACAAATATGAAATTAGAAAAATTATAACATGATTTTGAGAAAAGATATAAAGCTTAAGGAAATTTGTTAGCATGTTGTTCTCTGGAAATGCTATGACCAGATATACTTATTTTGAGAATAACATTAAGTAACTTTAAAGATTATCTCAAACATCAACATCGTTGAAGGAGTTCCATTGAATGGAGTAAATACAGCCATAGACATCTAGTTAACCACGTGCAAAAATGTTACTGGAGCCTGGCAACCACCACCCTTCATGAGATAATGGGATTGAGGTAAACAGCAGTCTCAGCAGCAGACTCATCTCAAGCCTAGGATCACAAAAGTATTTTTTTTTAAAGATTTTATTTGTTTGACAGAGAGAAACACAGAGAAAGAGGGAACACAAGCAGGGGGAGTGAGAGAGGGAGAAGCAGGCTTCCCGCGGAGCAGGGAGCCGGATGTGGGACTCGATCCCGGGTCTCCGCGATCATGACCTGAGCGGAAGGCAGTCACTTAACCAACTGAGCCACCCAGGCGCCCCACAAAAGTAATTTTTTATGAATAATTTGAACATTTAGAGTATTTTCTATTTGAATTGATTAATCACCAGTTTTCTCTTTTTCAATCTTCTACCAATAAGCACACTCATGACAAAACAATGCATTTCCGAAATAGGCAGAGGGAATCTCAATCAAGACATTGAAAGAAATAAACTTCAGTGTTCCTTTTGTGGGCCCTTCTCTCCTAGATACCAGTCTTGCAAGCTCAGCGAAGAAAATCCTCCATCTAAATAAGAACCTGTCAAACTTTTGGCTCTTATGTACTTTATTTAGTCTGATTTGCTTCCATGTATTTTCAACAGAAAGTAAGCATAAAGGACTACTAAGATTACATAAATCAAACATAACAAACAAGAAAATAAAAAATTTCACCTCAAACTATTTACACCTCATTCATCCATCCAACAAGGAAATAATACTAAACTATGGCTCTACTGAAACACAGTAACTAGGTGTTTATAATAAAGATTCGTAATGGGAATTTATAAATTTATGTTTTCCAGAGACTATGGCTTTATATGTACATCTCTACAACATCCACCTCCCTTACCCAAATAATACAATATCAACAATATCAACCTTAAATCCACTTTGCCTAGTAGACCAAATTTGACAGAGTATTCTAAGTTAACATCAACACACCTTTGCCTTCTCTGATAAATGAAAAGATGAATAGGTGTATTTACCTTTCCTCTGCATTGGAATAATATTATTTTTAAGTTATGGCCAGTTATTTTCTATTCTAAACACAAAGAGAATAGTGAGTAATATATAACCAAATATACTAATAGGATGAATAATGAAACTGTAGTATGTTCTTAAAATAGAAAACCGTTGTGGAGAATAAATGAATGACTATACCATATAGCCACGGACAAGCGTATATACATTGAAAGTCAGACACAGAAGAAAACAAAATGAACAGACAAAAAAAAGAGGACATTTTCTTACACATTAAGGTGATAAATAAGAACAATTAATCTATAGTTTTGGAAGTCACGACAGTGGGTGCTCTTACAAGTACTGATCAAACAAAGGGAGATTTTGCAATCTGATTTATCCTTAGTAAGTTCATCATGAATATGAATACATATGTGTATATTATGAGGAAATCATTGGGCTGTAACCTTGTGTGTTGCATTTCAATTAAATGATTCATTTAAAAAATGCTACCAGAAAGTAAAAACCAAAGAACTATACAAGAAGAACAACAAGAGTAATTACAAACTTGTCAACTGCAAAGGCTGCCTATGGCAATGAAGAAAACATTGAGGATACATAGAGGATGAGGAAAAACTATCCCCCGAAAATGAAATTTTAATTTAGAATTCCAGAACCAACTAATAAGTCACCCAAAGTACTATTTTGAGTGAATTATGAAAAGATAAGAAATTTGATATTTCTGTAAGTATACTGAAATAAATAGTGAAGAAAATATATTTTAATGAACAACAATAAAAAAAATGTGTGTGTGTGTGTGTGTGTGGAGGGGAGAAGTAGTAGTGAACAAATCAGTTGTTACTGAGTTGGTACATCTAAAACTGCACTAACTATATCCAGTAATAATGAAAAATTTGGAAGTTTAAAAACATATAGCACAAGAAGATTAGTCAAAAGTAATTAAGGAAGGTCACTTGGATGGCTCAGTGGTTAAGCGTCTGTCTTTAGCTTAGGTCATGATCCTGGAGTTCAAGGATAGAGCCCCACATCAGGCTCCCTGCTCTGTGGGAAGCCTGCTTCTCCCTCTCTCACTCCCCCTGCTTGTGTTCCCTCTCTAGCTATGTTTCTATCAGTCAAATAAATAAATAAAATCTTAAAAGAAAAAAAAGCAATGAGGGAGATGAGGAGGAAGGATTCTATGAAAACATTCTAGGAAACTCATGTTTCTCTGAGAAAATAGGCATATCAATTAACATCAGACTAAGTTTTAAATAATATATAATCTAAGGAGAAGCACTAATAAAAATATGCCTATGTTAAACTAGGAAAAGAGAAATTAAAATTAAAAAAAAACAAGCTGTGGCCTAAAGGCCCCATAAAATCCACATGTTGGAACCCTAATTCCTGAGGTGCCAGGATTGAGATGTGGGACCTTTACGCAGCAATTAGGGCTTGATGAGGTCATGTAGGTGGAGGAATTACAGAAAGTCTCTGTATTATCTGTAACATCTCCATGTTATTCCAAAATACAGAAGTGAATTATAAGAGTTAAACAACAAAATGTTCTTAGACATACAAAAAAAAAAAAAAAAACATTTTGAATGTAAAAGTTGAACAAAATGTTTTTACAGGAGAAAAAAAAGACATGTTTCAACTTATTAAACACCTAGTCAAGATAACATTCCTTTGTTAACAAAGAGTATAAAGGCACATACCAAACTGGAATAAGATATTTTCTAAACCCATATATCATATGTAAGAAAAATTAACCAAAAATTAAAGCTACATAATATACATGAAAACCACCATAAAAACTTAGAAAATATGATATTTAGCCTGATATATCTGACAGATATTGTTATCCAGTTGTTGTTGTTTTCTTTCTTAAGCTACTTTATTTTTTACTTACTTCATTTGAGAGAGACAGTGTGCGTGCACAGAAGTGTAAGGTGGGTAGGGGCAGGAGTGGTGCATGGAGGGAAAGGGAAAGAATCTCAAACAGACTGTGCGATGAGCACGCAGCACTATTCTGGGCTCGATCTCAGAACCCTGAAATTATGAGCTGAAACCAAGAATCAGACATTTAGCCACCTAGGCGCCCCTAGAGTATTTTAAAATTCCTTATAAAGCCATAAAATTAGCACCAAATTAATAGGAAGTTAGGAAAGGTATTTCAAAAGGATATTCACAGAAAACTAAAACGTGATTAAATTTGCAAAGAGATGCTCTCACTAGTGATTGTTGCACTGTGAATTAAATGAGCTAGTTTGTTTACCCTATTATAAGGGCAAAAAATTAAAGACCAACAAATATGGCATGGATGTAAAAGAACAGAAATGACTATTCAAGCTTGGTAAGGGTTTAGTTTGAATGGAATCCTTTTTGCCAACCAACGGTCTGGACATGCCTACTTAACGTAAGGGACTATAGGCTCCAAGAGTGGGTAGCTGCCTGAGCATTTGCCATGAAGGATCTCTTACCTCAGTACAATTGGTTACAGAAGCATATGTCTGATTTTCAGTCGCTTAACCGACTGAGCCAACCAGGCGCTCCTAGAAAAATATTTACAATGGGAAATATTGTCTTGAGTGTACACAAAAACAGCTATTTTTGCATTTATTTTTTTCTATATTAAATAAAAATAATAAAATATTCCTACATCAAAATTTACAAATTTTAAATGTCATATACATGTTTTTACTACTATTTGTCCTACTTTATGCAAATTATTATAGTCGAGATATTTCTGAATCTTAAGCAACATATTATTTACTGTAAAAAATTCCTTAAAAACACATTTTTTCTTCTAGATATAGAACACTTAGTTTCTATAAAAGAGATCCAGTCATAATCCCTTTTCTTTTTTACTGTATAAAATCTGACCTTGGTTTGTGGAAATACAACTTATTTTGAGAGTCTAATTTAATTCTTCCATATTTTACTGAGCACAAAACTCCTGAGTTGATAATATCCTTTCCAATCACTTCTTTTGCTTTTGGTCTCCTGCCAGCAGGTGATGGGTTGTGTTAATTGTTAAGGGTCAAGTTGTCGCCCACAGGAAAAAAGATAATTCATTATGTTTGCAACAATCACACCAGTATCACCACTTAAATTACTGCTTTAACCACACTAGCTCAGGTTTGTGCATGCGACTGGCACCTCTGGATAGAAGACTTACAGTGACAACAGTGCCCATAACATCAGCTAATGAGTTAGCATGAAAATGGGTAGCTTATGGTAAAGGTTGTCATGGGAACATGCAATTTCTGGAATTAAACTGAGCACCCATTATATGACGTGTACATATAATCCTTGCCATTATTTTTTAAAAATACAGTTTTGCATGTTTCAGGGAGCAAACAGGATGTTTACCCCTAGCTCTGACAGGTTTTTAGTTGGTTTTGAAGATTTGAAAATGGTGGTAACTGGTAGAGTAACACCAACCGGAGAACTGGGGACATGCCCTGAGCTTGGATCACAGTTCTCTTGTCACTTGTGTGACCTTGGACAGACATTTGCATCTCAGACCTAGCTTCTGTCTCATCAATTTAAAATTAGGGATAGTAGGTACATGATTGTTATTATTATTATTTTTTTTGCTATCTAATTGCATGTGATTCTCCAACACACTGATTTTTAGTTTAATGACTGTAAATGAAAAGCTGAGTATAATAAACTACTGGTAAATTTTTTTTCTGCTTTCTATAATGGTGGTTCCCAAACTCTTATTCATTAGAATGGTAGGAAGTCTATTTGGTTCTACTATCCAGTATAAACCCACATAAACACACAATTATCTGCATGGATCTATCTATCTATCTAACCATCATCTATCTATCATCATCATCTATCATGAAAAAAAGATTTCAAAAACTATTTTTTTTTGTGACAAACTGATATGTTCCATTGCCATTTATTTTATTTAAAGAAAATCTTGCTTGCAAACAGCTACACGGATTTCACTGACCTCTAACTTGTGGTATATTATTTTTGAAGAACTTTCTGAATATTAAGTTTCCGGCCCACTTGCATGGATACCAGCTGTGTCATCAAATGAACACTGCCTACTTCTTGTAGTCTCATCTGCAGGATCTCTCACATGAGGTGTGTCTATAGCATTGTTCCGTGAACACACATACATGTGCAAGCACACACAAACATGCTGGTATTTAATTCTTTATTTCTGCACATGGATTTTGTTCTACTTGGAATTTCTTCTTTTCACTAGAAAAGTTTGGTGAAGGAATTGTTCTTTTTTTAAGGTTTTATTTGTTTATTTGAAAGACAGAAACACAGATAGAGGAGAGGAGAGGAGAGGAGAGGAGAGGAGAGAAGAGAAGAGAAGAAAAAGGAGAAAAGAAAAAGAAAAAGAAGAAGAAGAAGGGAAGGAGGAAGGGAAAGGGAAAGGAAAGGAAAAAGGAAAAGGAAGGAAAAGAGAGGGAAAAAAGAAAAGAAAAGAAAAAAGAAAAAGAGAAAAAAGAGAAGAAAAGAAGAAAAGAAAAGGAAAAAAAGAAAAGAGAAGAGAAAAAAGAGGATAAAAGAAGAAAAGAAAAGGAAAAGGAAAAAAAAAAAAAACAAGAAAAGAAAAGAAAAAAGGAAAGAAAAGAATGGGGGCACCTGGGTGGCTCAGCCAGTTTGCCGTCAGCTCAGGTCATGATCTCAGAGTCCTGGTTCTGAGCTGGGATTGGGGTCCCTGCTCAGTGTGGCAGTCTGTTTTGCTTGTCTTTCTCCTCTGCCCCTCCCCTATGCTCCTGCTCTCTCTCACTCACATTCTCTCTCTCAAATAAATAAAGAAATAAAATCTTTAAAAAAGAATAGAATAGACTATTAGAATATGCATAATAATACTTAGTTCTGGTGTGGTTTTATGATTGATTGTCTTATAACTTCAGAGAAGGATCCTTAGGTTAACCTGTTAGCAGAATGATCAGACTATCATTTCACATTTTTCCATTTGGTAAAGGAAGAAGAGCATGAGATTTTCTGTTGCTTCTCATTACTTGAGAAATTGTGGAAAGAATCCTTTTTTTTTTTTTTCCTTTTCTTCCTGAGAGACTGAACAGTTGATCAATGCTTTACTTAAGGGTTCAGAGTTTGTGTCTCAATAACAAAAGTGAAACACCCACTTGTCCTCTAACTATGTTTTTTTTTTTTAAAGATTTTATTTATTTATCTGCCAGAGAGAAACACAGTTAGAGAGGGAACACAAGCAAGAGGAGTGACAGAGGGAGAACCAGGCTTTCCACCAAGCAGGGAGCCCAATGCGGGGCTTGATCCCCGGTCTTTGGGATCATGACCTAAGCTGAAGGCAGATGCCCAATGACTGAGCCACCCAGGAGCCCCTGTCCTTTAACTTTTCATGTACAGCCCCCAACCCAGGCAAGGCCATCTTTGGTAGGTTTTCTCCTCTGTCTATGATTGGGAGTGTGAGTGGCTAGTCTTCACTCTGGGTTACACGTGTGTGAAATGGGAGAATGTGTCTGAGCTCCCTTTTTCTGTTTCTTCTCCCTGTGGCTGGCTACCTGATATTTTAGCTGCACTCACCGCTCTGCTTCTTTTTGCAGGTATACTTGTTTACGTTTGGCTTGAATCTTAATGCCAGAAAGAGAATGGTAACTTCTGTTTTGGCCTTGGGCCTAGAAAAATTTGTTCTTTGGGTTGTGAACTGTGAGATGCTTGCACAGATAAACCAAATGGTCAATTGTTTTCTATTAGGCTACTGAATATTTGGCCATGTTAATCAGTCCCACCTTTGGAGGGGAAATGAGGCAAGTGAGATGCCAGACTCCTAGCAATCCCCCTCATTATCCTTTGGACCAGACATGAGTCATTGCTGTACCGGAGCTATAAACCACTCACTTCTGTACCTCAACAACCCATGGCAGGTGGTAAACACAGAATTTCACAAACACCAGCTATGCTGCGTTGCATGGAACACACAGACAAAGTGTTGCTTGAAATCTCATTCATAATGCAAATGTCCTGTTCCCACTGGTTTCCAGTGCTGCTTATCTTCAATGACCTTGTTAGCATGCTGCACACTGAAAACACAAATCACACACAAAAAAGAGGACAAAATCCTATGGGTAGGGGTGGGTAAGGGCAGATCTCCATTACTTCTGCCCTTGGAAAAATTATTAGGATCATTACAAAAAGTACATGGTGGAGAATCAGATATACTGTGGATACCGGAGCGAGGCGAGGTGAGGATCAAAAGCATTGTGGGGAAAGAATTATCTGGCTCGTGTCTTGAAACATCCAGCTCCTCTTCACTGACCAACAATCATCCTCAGGAAAATACTGTATCTCTTCACCTAAATGATTGGGTTTGTGGCAGCCTACAGTGAAATAGTCCTTGATTAAAATTTAGCCTCTATTTTAAGGATGAATAATGTCAAAATAAAAATTGGGAGGAAAAAGGGAAGCTCATATTGGGCTTTGTGCAATCTCCTTTAGGAATGCTTCTTCTGATAACTTTTGCCAAGGCAATAAATTGCTCACCAGAATTCAGTTTGAATTAAGGATTGATTGAGAACAGCATCACTTCTTACAATTTTCAATGATCCTTAGGGACTTTGATTATTTGAAAGATTTTATCTATCTATATTCATTAATCTTCTTACTCATAAATTTATTTTAAAATAATCTCGCAGAAATACTTTGGTACAATCAGTGAAACTCATACATTTTTTTAAAAGGTATGTGTATTGCCTATTTGTACTTATGAATATTGACAGCATTATTGAAAATGTATTCCAGGGAATGCAAGTGCCTCCCAAAATATTACTGTGCATTTTGTTTAAAACATATTTTTTGGACAAATAAATTTGATAAATTTGGTAACTACTATGTTAAAATAAAAACTGAACAATTTTATTTATTTCCAAATGACCCATTTCCTCAAGATATGAATCCTACTGAAGGAAACACAGCATAGATTGATTCAAAAACTTATTTTCCCAGAGATCATTTTTTTTAAAAGATTTTCTTTATTTGACAGAGAGAAACACAGCCAGAGAGGGAACACAAGAGGGGGAGCAAGAGAGGGAGAAGCAGGCTTCCTGCCGAGCGAGCAGAGAGCCAGATGTGGGACTCAATCCCGGGTCTCCGGGATCATGACCTGAGCCAAAGGCAGTCGCCCAACCAACTGAGCCACCCAGGCGCCCCTCCCAGAGATCATTTTACCACAGTAACAAACATTGGTATCTGGAATGGGTTGAATATTGGCCCCCAAACTTAGAAGCCTATGTCCCAATTGCTGAATCCTGTGGCTATTACCTTATTTGGAATAAGGCTCTTTGTAGATGTAATTAATTTTAGGATCTTGAGAAGGGAATACTATCCTGAATTATCCAAAGGTGATCTAAATCCAGTGATAAGTATCTTGATAAGTGGGGGGACAGAGGAGACACACGGAAAGAAAGCCATGCAAAGAGGGATCAGGGAGAGAGGTTGCCACAAGCCAGGGAATGCAAACAGCCACTAGAATCTGGAAGAGGCAAGAATGACCCTCTGCTCTAGCCCCCACAGGGAGTAGGCTTTATCCACACTTTGACTTTGATCTCTTGACCTCAAAATCTGGGAGAGAATTATTTTTTTGTTTGTTTGTTTTAAGCCATCCACTTTCTGGTAGTTTGTTCCACTGGCTATAGAAACTAATACAACATCTATATTAAGTATTAATGTAGACATTCGGTTTTCTTTTATTTCTTAATTTCACTTTAAATATCTCTCCCTACCCCACCTTCCATGTACTCTCTTTCCTGCACCTGCGCACAATATTACAGACAACTCTTAGTTTATTACCATTTTTTTATTGAAGTGTTACTTACATATAATGTTAGTTTCAGGGGTACGACTCATGACTTGATCTATGCATGAAGTATGAAATGATCTCCACAATAAGTCTAGTTAATGTCAATACCACACATAGTTACAGATTTTTTTCTTGTGAGAAATTTTAGGATCTACTCTTTTAGCGACTTTCAAGTATGCCACACAATATTATTAACTATAGTCACTGTGCTGTATGTTACATCTCAATGACTTATTTATTTTATAACTAGAAATCTCTGCCTTTGGGCTTCTTCCTATTTCACTCACTCTCCATCCCCTGTGGCAACCACCAATATTCTCTCTGTACCCAAGAGGTTTTCTTTTTTTTTTGTTTCTTTTCTTTTAAGATTCCATGTATAAAAGATCATAGAGCATTTGCCTTTCTCTGAGTTATTTTGCTTGGCATGATGCTTTCAGTATTCATCCATGTTGTTACAAATGACAAGAGCTCATTTGTTATGGCTGGATAATACTACCAGATATATTACAATATATATATACACGCATGCATACACACTATAATTTTTTTATCCATTCGTCAATAGACACTTAGGTTGTTTCCTTATTTTGACTACTGTCAGTCACACTGTGATGAGCATGAATGTGCATACATCTTTTTGAATTATTTTTGTTTTCTTTGGATGCACCCCCAGACTTGGGATTGCTGGATCATATGGTTCTATATTTAATTTTTCTGTTTTGTTTTTGTCTTAATGTTTTTAAATTTTATTTTATTTTTTCTATGTTCCAAGAGTCATTGTTTATGCACCACACCCAGTGTTCCGTGCAATTCCACAGTGGTGGCTCCACTTCACATTCCCACCAATAGTGCATGAGAAGTTTCTTTTTCTCTATATCCTTGCCAACACCTATTGTTCCTTGGGTAGCCATTCTAACAGGTATAAGATATCTCATACATATAGTATCTATGGTGAATATTACTGTAGACATATTTAAACATAGATATGTATTTTAAAATCAGTTCAATATTTAACTTTTTCTTTAGAGTTGTATGTATTCTTTAATAATACATCAAATATTAAAAATATTAACCATTTCCAGATTTTCTTCACTATTTCCTGTTGATTTCTATATATGTAACATATATATAGTCACCTAAGTATATATGCATATATGTATACACATATAAATAATTTATACCAATAAATAAATTATACCAATAAATCTGCTAGCAAATGTTTATCTGAAGAACTGTTCTTATTTATTTTCTTTTAGAATAATAAGTCAGATACAAAGGAGCTTGATCTTCAGATAATGAGATATATTTTAGAATAAACTAGCAGAGTAGGTAGATTCGTGACTATTTTTAACAGAAGAATAGCAGGTTAAAAATATTTCTGATTTTTTATTATTTTTTAACGTCTTTTTAAGTCACAGAGAAAATCTATACTCCATTACCTACTTGAAAAGGAATTCCTTTTCTTAAAACACAAATTGCTATAAAGAACATACCATTTCCTGCAGCATTTGTGCGTATGTGGAGGGGTGCCTCCACATTGATCTCACAGGGCAATAATAGGATAAAAAATAGTATTAACAATAAACAATGGCAGCTCTCATTTATTGAACGCCTAGAATGTGACCCATTCTGTGTTAAGTCTCTTGCCCATATAAAAATGAGTCCTTGAAAAGCATCTGCAAGATGTTATCATCTGTCTGTACTTTCAGATCAGAAGTTAGAGTCTCCAAAAAGTTACAGAATTTTCCTAAATTTCTATATCTTTTATGGGGACGTCTGGGTGGCTCAGTTAGTTAAGCATCTGCCTCTGGCTCAGATCATGATCCAAGCATCCTGGGATGGAGTCCTGCATGGGGCCCTGTGCTCAGAGGGGAACCTGCTTCTCCCTCTGCCTGCAGCTCCCCCTGTTAGTACTCTCTCTCTGACAAATAAATAAATAAAATATTTTAAAAAAATTTTCTTATGTACCTAAGGAGGGTTTTAAACTCTGGTGTCTTACACCAAGATTTTACACAATGTCTTCCCAAGTCTTCATTCCTCTTTCCTTTCCTCTTTGGGAAAGATGGATATTCTCTCCTTGAAAATACAGATAGGTTTTGATGATGGTTATTTGCATCCAAAACAGCAGAAGAAATCAGTAAGATTTACCTTTTTCATCAATAGAATAAAGGATCTTTATAAACTCAAATTTAAGTGTATAATTTCTATGACTGGAATGTTCTTGGAAATACACTTAGAAAGAATTCTTGCAGGTGGCTTCTCCCAGGCATCATGCCCATGTTTATTAATTGTTGCTTGGAACGGATGATGGGTGTTTCTCCAGGAAAGGAATGCTATGTACAGTGTACACATTTGGCAAAAATGAAATACCATCTTTTTATTTTAAAAATCAACATATAGGGATGCCTGAGTGGTTCAGCTTGTTAATTGTCTGCGTGGGTCCTGGGATCTGATTCTTGCATTGGGCTCCTTGGTCGGGCGGGGGGAGGGACTGCTTCTCCATCTGCCTGCAACTCCCCATGCTTGTGCATTCACTCTCTCTCTCATGGGGGCCCTCTCATACTCTCTCTCTCTGGCAAATAAATAAATAAAATATTTTTTTTAGAGCAACATATAGGGGTCAAAAAGAACATATTCCTAAGCACCTTTCTTGCTTTCAAGCAATTCTTTAGAAAATAAATAATTTTCTAAGTACACATAAAGGAGGTATGTGGTCTACTTTTTCCTTCAAAAAGCCCAATGTTCATTCATGGCTTCTTGCCCATTTGGAATCATCCTTTTCTAAAGACTGTTAAGAACAAGTCCCAATTCCCAAGCAAACGATTTTTCTGTAAAGAGGAAGAAGGAAATATTCTCATCTTCTCCCATTTAGACAGATCTTTCTTGCCAGTTGTGAACTCTGGCCAAACTATGTAGTGACTAAAAATATTGGGTTCTGAGCTTTTGTTTTTAATTAATGTGAGGGAGCAATTAACCTCCAAGTCGTGATTGTTGCGAAGAGTTAGTGAATGACATGTGATAAGTTAACTAATACTCTAATACTTTGTTGATAGATAATAGAGTTGCAGTTACTGTTATCATCTTTCTTTTTTTTTTTTTTTTTTATTTAAAGATTTTATTTGACAGAGAGAAACACAGCCAGAGAGGGAACACAAGCAGGGGGAGTGAGAGAGGGAGAAGCAGGCCTCCCATCAAGCAGGGAGCCCGACGCGGGACTCGATCCCGGGTCTCCGGGATCATGACCCGACCCGAAGGCAGTCGCCCAACCAACCGAGCCACCCAGGCGCCCCAGTTATCATCTTTCCAGAATCATCAAGATCTTGTATATAAGATCCAACAACACTCCAGAACACCGACTAGTTCTCCAATTTACAAAGGGGGCCTAGGCTTTCTTTATTGTTGATGTTTGTACAAATCAACCTAGCCCATCTTTCTTGAAAGGCTTTCATGACTTGAATTTATGACACCAACCTCCTGTTTTTCAATTATTTCTTTACTCACGGTTCCTAAGTCTGTTTTACACCCTTCTTCTCCTTTATCCAGCCTCTTAATGTTGAATTGCCACAATTACGTTCCTCCTATATTCAGTTCCTCAGTTATTTTATTCATATAACACATCTGCATGTCAATGGACTTCTGTTCATCATTGTCTCTTCGGGGAGATCATCAGAGAAGAAGCTGGTGTTATTGGACACGAATTATTGCAGTTCTCACGGTCACCCCAAATGTAACAGTCGAGGAAACAAGATCACAATATTCTACCACTGTCACAGTCTGTGCTTCTTCCAATGGCTCTATGTCAATAAATAGCACCAATATCCATCATATACAAAGACTGTGAAAACACAGAAACAATCAGTAATACCTTTTCCATTGCACTATCTCATGTCAAGCTGAATAAGGTATGCTACTTTTTCTTTTTTAAATATTTTATTTATTTATTTGACAGAGAGAAACACAGCTAGAGAAGGAACACAAGCAGGGGGAGTGAGAGAGGGAGAAGCATGCTTCCTGCGGAGCAGGGAGCCATATGTGGGGCTCGATCCCCAGACTCCAGGATTATAGCCTGAGCTGAAGGCAGTTGCTTAATGACTGAGCCACCCAGGTGCCCCAGGTATGCTACTTTTATTCACTCTCAAAATATCTTAATAATCCCCCCATTTTCATTGTTATTGTTGTAGTACAAATGATATTTCACCATGCTGCTTCCAAATGTTTTTATAAAGAGTCTGTTCATCCATCCCTTCCAGCCATCATTCTTTCTCCACAGTACATTTAGAGAGACCTTTAAATAATGCAAATCTGATTGCACATTTTCGTTTTATTTAAACTCTCCAATATTTTCCCAAAGTGTATTGCTTTTTTTTTTTTTTTTAAGATTTTATTTATTTATTTGACAGAGAGAAACACAGCCAGAGAAGGAACACAAGCAGAGGGACTGAGAGAGGGAGAAGCAGGCCTCCCCTCCCACGGAGCAGGAAGCCCAATGTGGGACTCAATCCTGGGTCTCCAGGATCATGACCTGAGCCAAAAGCAGTCACTTAACCAACTGAGCCACCCAGGTGCCCTGTGTATTGCTTTTTAGTCCAGCATCATTTGTCATATAGCTGCCCAGTCTATAGGAATTTCTCTCCTCTCTCTTTGTTTGTGAAATATGCATCATTTTTCCTTTTATTAATGTAATGCAAAGCAACCTCACCTTTAAAAAAAAAAAAATGTCTCTGGAATTTCAGGCTAGGTCAGGTCTCCTGTCATATAATCTCATGACACCCTCTACTCATCTGTACAGTTTTCAAATTGTTAGTCATTATTTATGCATGCTCATTTTACTTGTGCTCTATCTCACTCTCTAAGAAAGTTCTGTGAATATAAACAAATATTTATTTTTGGTCAATTTTTTTCCAGTGTCTTGGGCAATCTAAATATATATTAAATAATATATTTCACTGAAAGAATGAGTGAATTTCACCAAAAATGATAATCCTTTCAAGTGAGTTATTGCTTAGACCACATCCTTCAAAATCCATCTCAAATGATAGTCTATTCATAATGCCTTGTGAAAGGGTCCCTTCTTACTTCACATCTGGCAGGATTAATTTCTCTCTCGATCAAGTTTCTATTAGTGTTTACTGGACCATTTTAAGCTTTTCTATGGAAAACTAGCTTATTTTTAGGTCTTAAAAAAGAGTTAGTGAAGAAGAGAAACACAGTCTTTACTTTCAGGGAACCAATGTTGAGAAATATCTTTATTGCTGACATCATGATATCTGTATCCCTCTTTCTCTGAATATTCTATGTTTTGACTAAGAATGGAGTAGACGATGGGGTGCCTGGGTCAGTTGAGCATCTGACTCTTAGTTTTGACTCAGGTCATGATGTTGGGGCCATGGAATTTAGCCCTGGTTTGGGTTCTGTGCTCAGTGGGAGTCTGCTTGCGATTCTCTCTCTCTCTTTCTGCCTTTCTCCCCATGCACTCACATTCACTTGGGTTCTCTGTCTCTCTAAAAAAAAAATAACTCAATCTTTTTTTTTTTTTTTTAAGAGTGGAATGGAACTGAGGAAGGGATAATTGGTGGAAGATATCCTGAGGAAGCAGAAGGTCTTATCCTCAGAAAGTAAGGAAATATCCTTTGAGAAAGGGGGGAAAAAAAGAAGAAAGAAAATACATGTTCAAGGACATTGAAAGTCTGGGCCCAAGTTGAGTGCCAGTTACATAGAAGGAAGTAAAAGAGTTTCTTCAACTTTCTATCTCATTGTATTTTTCTCTGTCATTCAGATCTCAGTTTCTATACTCATTGATTCTGTGCTACTTCTCATGTATATGATCATTTTCCATGTTTTGCATATCTTTTATGCTTGGTTAAAAAAAAAAAATAAAAGACAGCCACTGGGTGACTCAGAGGGTTAAGCCTCTGCCTTTAGCTCAGGTCATGATCTCAGGGTGCTGGGATTGATTCCCACATCTGTCTCTCTGCTCAGCATGGAGTCTGCTTCCCCCTTCTTTGTCTGCCTGCCTCTCTGCCTATTTGTGATCTCTTTCTGTGTCAAATAAATAAATAAAATCTTAAAAAAAAAAAAGGAAGAAGAAAAAAAGACAGTCTTAGGGAAAACTTGGCAAATACTTGCATAAGTTTTATTTGGCATGGATTTATTTGTACATCTGGTGCCACTGCTCAATTTCCAACATGATTTTCAAAGTCTCATAATTTCTTTTTTGGATTCAGAGTCAGAAACATGGAGGATGACATATTCTCATCTGGTAATGACCTTCTGCAAAAACTCCCAGCAGCCCTCAATACCCAACCATGCAGAACCAGTCTTCTACTATAGTCAGTTAGTATAGAATCTTTATTTCAAAAGAAGAAAGACAAAAGCAGACAGTAGCTACACAACATCAAACAACAACAACAACAACAACAATTTTTGTGACAAGGACTACAATAGAACTTGTGTTAAATTTAAGAAATCCTGTAAAGGAGAAGGAAAAAAAAATTGTGATATGCCTTGGTTTAGGAAGAAGAGGAAATGTGACATGAAACATTTACATTCAGAATGAGAAGAGTGAAGTATTAACAATTTAGGGGTGTTAGAATGTTACCCCAAAGACATACATCTACCTTTTCTTTAGAATTGTGTGGTATAAAAGGAAATTTATTTAGTCTTTGTAGATGGTTCCTGGCACAGAGCTCCTAAAACACTTAGCATTTCCTGAGTGACAGTCTTTTGTCATTCATATCCAGTCCCTTTGAGCATTTCTCAGTTTATGCTAAAGAGATGACCTTGGTGGGTCCCCTGGATAACCTCAGGTTGGGGCTGGCCCTGAAAAGACCAAATGAATTAAAAGGTAGGAACTTTCAACTACACCCACCAACATCTGGGAAGAGAAGAGGGGTATAGACTAAGATTTATTAAAACTCTTAAACAAGGAGGTGCTTGGGTATCTCAGTCAGTTAAGCATCTACTTTTAGCTCAGGCCCTAGGATCAGTCACACATTTGGCTCTTTGGTCAGCGGGGAGTCTGCTCCTCCCTCTGCTCCTGCTTTCTCTCTCTCTCTCAAATAAGAAAAAAAAAAAAAAAAAAAAAAAAAAACTTAAACAAGTTTTTGTGAGCTCCAGTTTGGTAAACACACCCATAGGCTGGGAGGGTGGCTTCCCTGAGTTCGACGGTGACAGAAGCCCTTGTGCTCAGGACCCTTCCAGATCTTGCCCTCTGTAAGGTTTCATCTGTCTGTTCACCTGTACACTTTATACCCTTTATAACAAACTAAGCAATCATAGTAAATATTTGTCTGAATTCATGAGCTGCTCTAGCAAGCTAATACACCTGATGAGGTCTTTATGGGAAACTCCAAATTATAATAGTTGATCAGAAGCACAGATAAAAACATGAATTAACATCTAAAGTGGGGAGTGGAGGCCATCTTATAGAACACTTAACCTTGGAATCTGATGTTCCCTCTAACTAGTGTGGAGTTGTGTTGTTGCTTTGTGGTTTTGAAACACACACACACACACACACACACACACACACACACACTGTGAAGTGTCACTCCCAATCTCTTTGCATTGCTCATAAGATGTCATATCTGAAACACCAACAAATACTTAGATAAGAAAGTTTCAATTTACTATTAAGTAAGTAACTGTGACTTTTTTATTATTCTTATTTTTTGGAAAGAGAGAAGTCATACTTTTATGCAAATATATGACTGAATTATACAAATTACATTTTTAAAAAAATATTTTATTTATTTATTTGACAGAGAGAAACACAGCCAGAGAGGGAACACAAGCAGAGGGACTGAGAGAGGGAGAAGCAGGCTTCCCACTGAGCAGGGAGCCCGATGTGGGGCTGGATCCTGGGACTCCAGGGTCATGCATGAGCCGAAGGCAGTCACTTAATGACTGAGCCACTCAGGCACCCCAACAAATTACCTTTTTAAATACAGAGATAAATTTTCTCAGACTTCTGTTTCCTCCCATGAAAGAATATAAGACTTCCTCTCTTACAATAAACAGCTATGTAACTGAACACAATATGTGACAGAAGTGTTTTTAAGCACTGGCTGAAGGGCATTGCAGGACAGCAGCCCCTGAGGGGACAACTCACATGAAGAGTCCTGTGACCACCAGACAGTAATATAAAGGTTACTTACTTTGCTGAGCAGAGCAGAGATCCCAATAAACTAAAACAGCAGAGGTCAGAGTCTACTACAGCTGAAGCAGCAGCAATCTGGGATGTATTAGAGAAGAGAGCCATACAGAGAGGTCCAGAAGTCTGTCCTTTACAAAAGTCATGCTCATTTGCACATATCCAGTGCAAGCCACCCTACTGCTCAGATACAGTACTGCTCAGTACTCATATAGCAAGTGCTATTATAAATGAAGCAGACAGTGCACTAAGGATAATGTTGCAATCATGGGAGATCTCCTTAGCACATCACTAACACTCGTGGAAACCTTGAGACACCAGAAATGCAGTGTGGACCATGCCCTAGAGTAAAATCTGTACTAGATCGTGCCTAACCAAATCTAAAATCAAGTTTTGCAAAGATCTCCTAGAAAAGAGAATTTGGAGTTTGAGTCCCTTACAGTTATCAGATTTTGGAAAACACTAGGATTTTCTATAAATCTTCATTAACCAAGCACAAAATCAGGTTTGTACAAATTTAAAGTGATCAGATGTAATTGATGTGATTGATGGGAAAAGAATCAGCATTTTTAAAGAAAGATAACAGAATCTGGACTTCCAAATTGATTGTATTACTCAATCTGTCCATTTTTTTTTAATCACCAGAATTACAAAGAAAAAGGAAAATGTAATTTATGGTAAAATGAAAAAAAATTAATACAAAGAAACTCTAAGTTCCCAGAAGTTAAACTTTATAAACACAAAGAAACTATTATAAATGTTTGAAAGAACAATAATAAAGTATAGGGAGTCTCATCAGAGTTATAGAAACTATAAGAAAGGATCAAACTGCAATGTGTAGAACCAAAAATTATAATCACTGCAATGAAATAGCTCCTGCATGGTCGGGCAAGAGACAGGAGATGGAATGAAGGGAGCTTTTTCCAGAAGGAAACGAGGCCCAGGTTAGGTTCCCTGGGAAGCAGACTCCACTGTGGAAACTAGCCTGAAGGTATATTTAAAGAAGTGTTCTTGGGACCTATATGCATAGAGGGGAAGAGAAGGAAGCAAGACTGGACAGACTGACTAGTGTAATAGCTATTCAGTCCCAGTGAAATCTTCTGTTGATTCCATGGGGAGACCTGAAGCTAAGGCTTGGCATTCCGGAGCTCCCACATCTGAGTTAGGAGTGTGGAGACTTATTGTTCTTGTGTGGACCAACCCATGTGACTGCCTTTAGAAGGAAGAAGGGCTGTGAGTGAGCTAGTTTTCTTCACCAGAGTCAATTTCCAAGACGACCAACAACTGAAGACAACTTTCACTTAGTACTTTCAGCAGCTGAGGGAGCTACAGGTTTGTCTCCACATCTGGTGTCAAAAGTTCAACCCACATCATCTTCCTCTTCTTCTACCAGTCCAGATTTCCTCCACCTTCAGCCATCACCTTTGCTTGTCTTGATGGTCCATCTGGTGTTGTGAATGTACTCTTCATCTTCTAGACATCTGAGCCCCTGGCTACCACGTCTACCACAAAATCTAATAAAAAAGTGCCAGTGGAGGTCAAGTGAACCCACCTAAATGCTACATGTACTCTTACCTGCCTCCAGAGCAGCCTATCTCATCCTGATAATCAACACGGATTATACCTGCCTTGATGCAATACTTTTTGCTCACTGGCCTCCTGGCATGAAGAGTGCCAAGTGTCAAGGCCACAGCTGTAGATTATAGTATAAGGGGACTCTCATCGTGCTCCTCAGGGATGTGTTGCCCCTTAGCTAACAAAGAAACTACAAACATGCAGAGCACAGAGCTGTGGGTACAGAAAGTACAAATTCCCAAACAGATCACTGAAAGTGATGGTAAGTAAACAGATCCCTACTTTGATCTCTTATTTCCTGGATCCAAGTATCTTCTTACCTGCTGGGGAAAAAGGAACATAGTTGTCATTGACTTAAAGGACATATTGCATTCTGAATATGATGCCCCATTCTCATGAAATACTGCTCCCAAGCTGGAGCATCAGTTGTGCTTTTAAATATGTCATGCCATCATTTTATCAAGGTGACAGCTGTGGTTATTTTATAAAAACAGCAGATACTCTGGTCATGAGCCCATGTCCTTTACATTTCATGATATCATGTAGAATCCTGAGACTGTGGATCAAGTCTCTGCAATTGCTAAGATAGTGATACTGGATGATGAGATCCTATGGATAAGAAACCCATTCCTGGAAGGCATGATACTTTCTTTCACAAAATGAATGATTGTCCTTCTAGCCTGGAAAGGACCCAATGTACCCATTTTGCACCAGTTAGCTGGTTGAACTCTCAAGGAACGGTGCTATATTTTTAGGTAACAGCTTTGTTTTCTACTGCTGGCAGACTGTACAGTTGAGCTGTGACAGCCTAGTAAGGAGGCTATCTTCAACCCTTCAACTCCAGTTCCCTTTCACACATCAATGGTGCCAACACTGAGGTGGTTAATGACAGAGGCTGGCCATCAATCTAGACAAGTCATCTCATTCACCTTGTTAAATTTGCCTCTTTTGAAATGGACGGTCAGTTCTGTTGGAGCATGTCCTCAATGGGTGATGGAGAGCCAGCACTGAACTTCTTAGTGTTTCTTGCCCCATCTAAATAGCGTGTTTTTTATTGCTTTGCCCAATGGTACATTTCTCAAGCTTTCCTATGGAACATAGAAGGGTTTTTCTGGCCTATCATGTCTCTACTCTAATATTTTTTTTCTGACATTTTTATTCCTTTTTTCCACTAACTAGCAGAAGTTCTGGCATCTCTACTTACCTTAATATGGGCCATCACTCCTTCCATTCCTTCAAGATTCATCAGAGCAGCATGTCTGCACCATGTTCTTGCTAGAGTGTAAAATCCTATATCTCAGGGGATTTCTCCCATATTAAAAAATTCTGTTTTATAGACATTTCCAGTTTTCTCCTCTTGATCCAGCACCCTCATATTCTAGTCCCATTTATATTGTAGTTCAGAATATGTCATTGCAAAATATGCCACCTTAGCATATTGATTGTTTTGAATTAAAGTTACTTGAGAAACAGACAGTATAAGGACACTCAGACCCTCCTTTGTCTCCCTGAAAGCAGGAGATAAATCTCTCATGTGGAAGGTAACCTCCCTGCACCAGATGAATGTAAGGTATCTTTATCAGCAGAGACAGGGAATTCAAGGCCAAGAAGGGTGTACAAACAAACCTTATTACTTCTTCAGCATTTTACCATTCCTGCCTCAAAACCTTTGGTCTTGCCCATTTTTCACAAAATTATTATTTCTTTGTACAAAAAGGTTTAAAGTTACCTGCTCTGGATACTTTTTCAAGTCTCATATTTTGTGGTAACGTGTATGTACATGTGTAATTATTTTCTTGTGAACCTATCTTTTTATTATGGGGAATGTCTGTCAAGAACCTAGAATTGTAGGGGCACCTGGGTGGCTCAGTTGGTTAAGCGACTGCCTTCGGCTCAGGTCATGATCCTGGAGACCCAGGATTGAGCCCCACATCAGGCTCCCTGCTCAGTGGGAGGCCTGCTTCTCCCTCTCTCACTCCCCTTGCTTGTGTTCCCTCTCTGGCTGTATTTCTCTCTGTCAAATAAATAAATAAAATCTTAAAAAAAAAAAAAAAGAACCTAGAATTGTAGGAGTGTCTGGGTGGCTCAGTCGTTAAGCATCTGCCTTCAGCTCGAGCCCTGCATCAGGCTTCCTGCTCAGGGAGAAACCTGCTTCTCCCTCTCTCAATCCCCCTGCTTGTATTCCTTCTCTGGCTGTGTTTTTCTCTGTCAAATAAATAAATAAAGTCTTTTTTTTTTTTTAAAGAACCTAGAATGATAGAGGGAAAACTAATTTTCCTCCCTTACAGTATTGTCTCAGATCCTGCTAGTACTTGCAACCTACGTCCTTCAGCTCCTCCCTTAGCAAGCCCAGAATATTACCAGTTTTACTGACCTAAATGCCAGGAGAAAAGGTAGAAGCAGAACCTATAGTATGTGAATGATTTCTTGTAAGACAGAGGCCTCCCATCAAGCTATGAACAGTTCCTAACCTTACTTGGAAGTATTCCCTTAATTGAGAAGAACAGGTCCTTTGTGCAAGATCAGAGGGTTCAAAGGCATCTGGGGATACATGAAATTTGAAGGCATCAACCTAAATGTCCTTTCTTCATCTCCTTTCTTTGTCTTAGAACACCTTCTTTCCCAACTGGGGTTCTGCACTCAGTGTGACAGGACTGCCTTAGTTGGAAGTTTCCCTTCTTTGAATCTCAGCTATTTTTACCATGAAGCCGCAGGTCTGAACTGAGCTTTCTATGCAGTCAGTGAGGCCCTCCAGCTTCTTCAGTTAGTGTGAAATTGCCAATTGATCACTCTCAAGCTTAGCCAACTCAATCCCATTATCTTTACTGTTGCTATTTACCCCCTATTTCTTGAACACCAGATTGTACCAGCAACCATAGTCCTCACTCATGGTTTAACACTGCAGTCCATAACGAGTGAAAGTTTTAGCTATTACACAGTGATCTTGTGCCAAGGACTCTGTGGTTCACCTGCCACCAGTGGAGTCTTTATTGCCAGCTGGATAGCATCCAATGCAGTTCTAAAATTCCATTCTCTCTTTGACTGGACAATTTTTGGCATCAACTGTCAAGATTTAGGTCCCAGGGCAGCAAACTCTGAGATTGAAATTAACAGGCAGTATGTTTATTAGGGCATGAGATTGGGGTCAACACCTTGGAAGAGATGAAGGCATCCACAGAAGGAGAAGTTAAGTCATGGAGCATGCCTCAAAATGACCTAAAGCACACTTTGGGGAGCTCTAGCATCAAGGTATCAATGGGAGTTATCTTATGTTGGAGTAGAACATGTAGATCTTTATCTCCCATGCTGATGTGACATTGAATACAAGTTGCCAGGGAACAGAATTGTGAACTTGGAGTTGTGAATCTGAAGAACAGTGTACCCAGAAGGTAAGGAAATAAGTCTTTGATTCTTGAGGGGAGATCTGAATGCTAATAACAACTTCTATTCCAGAAGCCTCCCCTTTGTCAAGTGTCTAGTACTGACATCATGTAGATGTGAACACTAGCTATGAATATCATTATATAATTTTAATTTTGTATTTTCCAAAACATCAAGCAAGCAATGTAACACAGATTCACCCTGGACTTGTCTTTTTTATTTATTTATTTTCCTGAAGACAATGCTATTGTTTTTAGGAGACTTTACATTGTGATATGGGGCAAAGGTGTAGAGGTTATCATGCGCCATCTGTCTTTGCATTTTCTGGAATGCTTCTTTAATGGAGAAGAATGTTAGCAATTTTGTCTTCATGTTTACATGCCATGATGTGAGCAGAGTAGCCTGCAAAGACCAGAGTATACTGATCAATGAGAAGTATAGTTGATAGTTCTGAAGCCATAGTGTCAGTCCGCAGGAAAAGCTTTCTATTTAACTAAATTGCATTTAGAAAGTGTGACTGCTCTCCATTCAAGTTTAACACTGACTTAAGAGGAACCTACTTTCTAGTTAGTAATAAAATCATGATTATTTAAAATGCTGCTTATTAGGAGGATGCCTAGGTGGCTCAGTCGGTTAAGTGTCTGACTCTTGGTTTCAGTCAGGGTCATGAGGTCACAGGATCGAGGCCTGCTTGGGCTCTGCACTGAGTGTGGAGCCTGCTTGAGATTTTCTCTCCCACTCCCTCCACACCCCTTCTTGCTTGCTTATATGCACTCTTTCTGTAGAAATAAATACAATCTTAAAAAAATTAAAATGTTGGTTATTGGACATGAGCAAAACAAAAACTAGAAGATAAACTGATTTTGTATTCCAAGCTGGATTGTTTTTCTTCTTTGCTTTCATTTTTGCTACATATGAATTATACATCATGATGATATTCAGCAAAAGTATCAGAAACTATTACCAACCCCACCATCCCTTCAGTGATGATGGAAGATACACCACAGTGACATTAAGTCAGCTACATTAAGTTGTTCCCACCCCAAAGCCTGCAATAGTATTCTTTGCTCTTAAGAACAGTAATGGCAAGAAATTTCTGACTTATCCTAAAATGACCTGTGAGTACAAACTTTGGAGAAGAAAAACTAACCTTGTACTCTTACTTTAACTCAGAAGAAAGCCTTAAATATGAGAACATTACCATCTGCCGTTGATTTCAAATCTTCTATCTAATGCCTAAGGATTTCTAATAAAACTCATTTTCCAAGCATTTGCTGAGAGCTGTCATTGAGCTTTTCATATCCAAAATCTCATGTGAAGCTTTTGTTTTTAAATATCTTTCAATGAAAGATCCCAGGAGCATGAAAGAAAAAAAGATGCATATTTGGGACTCTTTTACTTACGAAGAATGTAAGCACTCTGAATAGCTGTCTTCGCTACAGGAAAGACAATGTGGAAACTTTCTGAGAAGCACATAATTTCTCTTGTATTTTATGTGCATCCACTAAAAGTTACAGTCACTCAATTCTTCTTGTCCTCAAACACCCAGCTGTCCAAATGCCAAAGAGCACATGACACACACACCACAACTGTGTTACCCGCACTTAATGTAACTCACAGATTAGCCACCATGACAATGAGGAACATGGGATCTTTAGAGCCCAAAGTTCTGGTTTTGAACAATCACCTTTGATACTTTTCTCTCTGTGTATCAGTTTTCTTCATTCCTGAAGCAGAGATAAGAATGATTTATTCCTGACTGGATTTTTTTTTTTAAAGATTTTATTTATTTACCTTAGAGAGAAGAGAGAGAAAAGGAGAGCATGAGTGGGGGAGGGACAGAAGGAGAGGAAGAGGGAGAAATTCTCAAGCAGATGCCAAACTGAATGTGGAGCCCAATGTGGGGCTCGATCCCATGATCCATGTGATTGTGACCTAAGCCAAAATCGAGAGTTGCCCACTTAACTGACTGAACTATCCAGGAAGCCCTCCTGACAGGATATTTATATAGAATAAATGGATCGGTCTTTATAAAGCACCAATAACAATGAAGATTAGCTACTTACCATCAATGAGTGTGATTTTCAGCACTTACTTCCATAAAAAAAAATTAAGCCTTCACTTACTAATTCACACACACATGCGCAACATGGTTTTAAATAATATCTTGATGGATTAAGGAACATACAAGACCCTTTAAGATTTAAATAGTGTCCTTTGCTATGTAAAGTTGGACCCAGACCTATTGTTCCACTAAATGAGGACATTGTAGATCTATTCTGAGTCACTTTAGTTAGCCCCTGGCTTAATGTGAGACAACTCCATAAAACGACTGGAAAATAAATGAAATTAGTGATTAATAATAAAACCAGTGGAGCCTGAGAGAATAGTGCTTGATGGATGGCATATCAGTATTGGGAAGTTGTATAGCAGCCTTTTGCACCTCTGAGAATATCCAGAATGTTCAGTTTGAGTCACTTTCAAGAGTGATAATGATTAACCGGAACAACCCATAGTTAAATGCGGGAGAATATTGAGAAAGGAAACCCCCTTCCATTTACAGTCTATCTGGAGAAAATGAGCAGAGGTCCTTTGCCTGCAGTACATCTTTCAGTCCTGCAGCCCTGAATTACTACCCAGGTTAGAGTTGGAGGGAAGCATCTATTGGCTAAATATAGGATGCTCTCAGCGCTAGCCAACAGCGGGATTTTCTGCCTCATGAGTTATTGAGCAACCTGTCACTACAGAACTACATGTAAGGGCTGCACAGCCATTCATCAGGAATGTGGGAGAGAAATTTTCTGCATTGGGTTCAACTGGATATCCCCTCAGGTCCAAGCAAATGATAAGATTCTGTGATTCTAAATCTTGTCAAGGTCATGCCGTGATTAAAGACAGGTTATACTTGTGAAAATATATAACTAGAGTAAAGAGCTCTGTAATAAAGGAAACATGACTTTTGAGGCTTTCTCAGAGGGGAAGTTTTTCAAGATGCATCTCCTGATATAAGACAGAAATGAACACATGTCAGCAGAGATGAAGGGCATCCAATGGCTCCAAGGCACTAATGTGGGGGGTACTGAAGACAAACAGTACAAAAAGGGATGTGTCGGGGTATGCTTCCTGACTGGTAATTAGGACACTTATCCCCATTCTTATAAAGAAATGCTCATAGGGAAGAATACGATCAGAAGCAAAGTGGGAGTACTCAACCAACACAAGGTTCTCTGTGTATATCAAATGTCAACAAGCCAAATTAGGATAATTATTATATATAGCTCTTGTAATAAGTGCATACATAAGAGGAAGAAATGTATAGCAACAAATAATAGTCTGGGGAAAAAAGTTTCACTGTGGTATCTGAATTTATGATTGAAGAGTATCATTTAATACTAGCTAAAGAAACAGCGATGACTTCCATTAGCTAAAAATAGATGCGATGGCTATATGTGGTGATGAGTTACAGTAATAGTAACTCATACATATTGAGCACTTATTTTAAGTGGACTGATGCCATCCAGGTGATTTAAAGGCATGGGACAATCTCCCAATAACTCAGTAAACTGAGTTCCCCATTTATAGCAAGTCAGTGAGGTATATAGGCAGGTACCATTCACAGAGTGGAGTGGGGTTGAGAGTGGAGGCAGAGGAAAATGAAGCTGTATTAGTGTGATTTGAAATCTCATGCTGTCGGTCATGTGTCAGAACTGCTTGTCAGGTAAGAATTATCAATGAAATTTAAAATCACGTTAAAGCTGATTCATTTTTGTTTTATGTAATCTTCTACATTCTATACCAACATCTACTCCCCTTACTAGAGCCATCTTTTTCTTTTATAGTTTCTCTTCATTCTTTAAACCTCGACTCAATTCCCATCTGTTCCATGCATTTTTCATTTGTTTATTCCAAGAATGGACTCTTTTTCTTCCAACTGCAGTGACAAACTATGGGCTTAGATTTTCTTCCAGTATATATGACCTGTTTCTCCAAAGATAAAAGAAACTGTGTTCCATAATGGCCAAAGTAGATTGTCTATCACCAAATATCACCCATCCCTCCATTTTTAGGAAAAAAGAAATTTATAATGATGGGGCAGGATTTTTGGAAACATCTGAGGACCACCAGACTCAAGAGACCCCCCCCTCAGAAAAGCTGATTCCTCATAGATCAGGTTTTATTTTTTTTAATTTATTTATTTTATTTTTATATACTTTTATTTTTTAATTTTAAAATGTTTTTATGGAGGTTTTCAATTAACATTGTTATATATATGTATTTCTGATTTTTTTTGTATTTCTGTTTTTATGTGGTGATGTTAAATGATATATAATATATAATCAAAAAGTTATATATAATATATAACTTCTTGATTTCTTGTGTCTTTATAAGATACACTGTATGTGTATATTTCTAAAATAGCAATAATACAGTCTCCTCATTGAGACATGAAAGTTAAAATAAATGATAGAATTACAAAATATTTAGTTGTTACTCTCTCCATGTGGCTGTCTGGGCCTTTCTCCCTGTTTCTTTAGGAGCCCTTCTAATGAACTGAATTGTGTCTCCTGGAAATTCATATGTGGAAGTCCTAACACTCAATGTAAATATTTTGGAGATAGGACATTTTGAAGAAGTTTAAGATTAAATGAGGTCATAAGAGTGAAGTCCTAGTCTGATAGGATCACTGGCAATATAAGAAGAGGAAAAGAGGAACATTTTCTCTGGACACAGACAGAAGCCATGTGAGGACATAAAAAGAGGAAGCTCTCCATAAGCCAAGAAGAGAGCTTTCACCAGAACCAACCATGACAATACCCTTAATCTTGGACTTGCAGCCTCTGGAAAACAGTTTTCTTTTGTTCAAGTCATTCTATCTTTGTGTGATGGCCCAAGCAGACAAAGACAGCCTCCTTTCAGGACCTCAGAAATAAATATTTTTTCTGGGTTGTTGACTTTGAGACCTGCCTGTTTCTGTCTTTCAGCTTGGGAACACCCCTGGAGCTTACACTCTTTCTTTTTTGGTTTTACCTTTCTAGATTGTTTAGGGCAAAAGCAGGAGGGTCAATCTTAAGATTTTTACTCCCAATCATCATGGGGAAGAAGAGTGTAAAAACACAAGTTAATGGAACATGGAAGTTATCGTCTTCCAGAATTCTTAGTCTTTTTCTTGGTTGTAGAGAAACTATCTCAATCTAGAAGGAAAATTTGGTTCTTCTCACTCTTGTAGAAGAGATCACCACAACCTCTTCCAAGCAGGCTACCATCACTAATTAAATTTAACCTTATAAGTAACAAAATAATATCAACTTCCATATTCCTCCTTACCTGCAGTTGAGAAGATGGACATAAAATTAATGTATAACAACCATTTATTTTTGTTGTTTTGTTTAGAAAGGAAATTTATATTTGTGTGCCCTCCAATTGGAACAAGAACTAGTTAAGTGGGCTTTTGTTCTACCATGAACAGGAAATTTTGAAAATGGTCACATTTGCAAAAAGGCCAGGCTACTGGGCATTGTGCTCTGTGTGTTTGGGGCATAGGTGGACAGCAGACTTCTTTTGTGTATTTCTGTATCTGTTTGATCTCAGTGGCCTAAAATAATAATGATTTACTTCTTGTTCTCATTACTTGTGAAATCCACTGCAAATCACCTGTGACTTCTTCCCAGGGATCTTATGCTGAAAGAGATTTCCTAACAAAGGCATGTTGTCCTATGGCAGAGGAAAAAGGAAAAGAGCCTCATCTTTATTCAACAGTGATGTTTGTCACTTCTACTTGCAAAGTCAATCACAAATTCAATCCAACCACAGTGCTTCAGAATTATTCCTTTACTGCAGGGACAAACTCTACAAATCCCATGATAACTGGAGGGGTATGTATGTGATCACTGCTTGGGAAGGTCATAGGAATAGTAAAGGGAACCAAGATAACATTTACTGCATAAATGTACCACTCACTATCAATGACTTGCAAAACCATCTCAAAGGGTTATTTGTGGAGACTCCTAGGTGGCTCAATTGGTTAAGAGTCTGCCTCCTGAGTGGCTCATTGGGTTTAAGCGTCTACCTTTGGCTCAGGTCATGATCTCAGGGTCCTGGGATTGAGGCTCACATCGGGCTCCCTGTTCAGCAGAGAGCCTGCTTTCTTGTCTCTCTCTGCCTACTTGTGATCTCTCTCTCTGTCAAATAAATAAATAAAATCTTTAAAAAAAATAAAAAAAAAGAGTCTGCCTTCAGCTCAGGTCATGAACTTTGTGTCTTGGGATAGAGCCCTGCATTCGATTCCCTACTCAACTAAAAGTTCATTTCTCTTTCTGCCCCCCCCCCCACTCCTCATGCTCTCTCTCTTTCTTTCTTTCTCTCTCAAATAAAATAAAATCTTAAAAAAAAAAGAAGGAAACAAAGAAGTTTCTACTTTAAAAAAAGGTAAATTGTTATTTGTGGCACTTTCAAAACTAGTATTTTTAGTTTAGATACTTGGTGGGATACAATCTATGAAATTGAGTAAATGAATGAATCAATGAATGAATAAATAAATAAACAAATAAATAAAATTCTGTTCACTAGGTTTTCTCATTTGTAGTAGTATCTGCCATCGCAATTTTGAAGCTATTGTAGGTTTTAGATTTTGTAAATGTTGTTACCAACATTTAAATTAAGGAAAAACATTAAAAATATGAAATCATTGGAACAGGGGTATTTCAATGTCTCAAGATGAATAAATTGCAAATATCAGTGTCAACTCAAGATTTGTAAAAATTATATAGATAGAGACATATTGATAGAGATACAGATAAAGGTATTGCTAGGTCTGCTCATTAACGTGGCCTAGAAGCAATGCCATGTCAGTAGCAATGAGCACAGCAGTAAACAGTATCTAAATTGGAGTCTATAGATGCCATTTTCTATCAAATTGTTCTAGTCTCCTTTGAGGTTGGCTGATTTTCAGCTTGGAGGAAAGAATGGGTCATGCGACCCTCCCTGGTGTGTTTTATATCATGAAGCAGATGCGCTCTCTAAGACTAACAAGATCATGGTTAAAGATGTGGAATCCAGGTCGAAGGAGCTTCCACAGGCAAAATTGGTGACAATTTGAGTATAAAAATATTACAGCATCAAAACTCATTGAATGACTGAAAATCCTTGAAAAATCATGAAATGAGAGACTAATAGCTCCATGAGCAATTCTGTTTAATTTTGGTTAAAAGCATCCTTGGGTCCTATGAAGTAACCCCCACGATCCATCCCATGTGCAACTGTCCAAAATGTCTTATCTTTGCTCTTAAATATGACATAGGCTGTGTCAAAAAGAAACCAAAAGTAGTTGGAGGGCTGTGATGATTCATATGCCATTTTAGAACCATCAGCCTTGAGTCTATCTGTCCTAGATAACTTTAGATTTTCACAAAGACATAAAATAAATTCTTACCAGAATGTTTGAATTTTGTGAAGATTGACTACATAGATACTTAGTGAATTAGCGTAAGCATCATCTATAGGGTTGTTGGAACAAATTATCCCCAGAGAGAAGCTCCTAACAAAGCTTCTCAAGTGTGGTCATGGATGGTAACTATGTTCACGAATACAGCATTACCTACAGAGTCGTTGAAACACTATTTTGTGTTCCTGAAACTAATATAACATTGGGTCAACTATACTCCATTTTTTTTTAGAAAAACTAAATTTAAGAAAAGACATAGGAAAAATGCTACAATTCACTTAACTGAAATGGTTAGCAGGCTATTGCTAAAACTTAAAGTTTACCTTAATAATGAGACACTTGGAGATAGATTGGCAAAAAAGAAAAAGATGTGTGTTGGTCCATGTTATCCTTTATGAAAAGTACCCCAGCCTGGAGATGAGGCAGGAAACAGACTTCTGTGCACTGTGGGTTGCCTATGCTCTGTGCGAGAACAGGGCGATTTGCACACTTCCTTCCTGACCCCATTGCGTCTTTCATGCTGAGATTGCGAGTCAAACAGATCCACAAACAAACAGAACTGTCTCTGTGGAAGGCAGGGAAGATAGTGTATGTGCCAGGAAATTGGGAACTGACAATTATGCACACAAAATGGAGACATGAACAGTTTTTAAACGGAAAAACATGGGAGAACAACGCAGATTGGCTCATTCAACTCAGTGTTGGCCTTCTTTGGGGGATGTTCTCAGATAATGAAGGGTGCGAAAAGATCCACCAAATTCCCTACCCTTCTTTTCTGGTTGATTTCCGGATCAAAACCCTGTGTGTGAATTCCAAGTCCTGGGTAAGTTTTGGATGGCAACAAAGTGGAATAGAAGCCTTCTTCCAGCTGCTCTCCCCCGCCAGTGCAGCTTTTAGGGACCAAATTAAATATGAATAATCACTGAAATATTTATTTTATCTATTTATATATGATGAGCTTCTTCTATTTAGGAATAATCTGAACTATATTTAACAATAAGAATGGGTAGACACAAACCTGTAAACAAGTGCTGGCTTTAGCATTAGTTTAAGGTTTAGGGAAAAGGGGTTGCTGTGCCATTTCAGTTCTTAGAGAGTGGGGTCCCCTTAGAGGGGTTGCAAAAGTATCAGGATACACCACAGTGCTTGGGCAGGAAGTTTCTACAAGAATATTTTCTCTGTTGGAACAGCAGTCCCAATTCAAGTGAATGGAGGCTGAATGTCAAACCTGCCCCCAAATCAAGAGACACAAGTGACTGAATTAACAGACCTATTAACCTGCATAAACCAGTGAAAACACTTCACTCTTCATAAAATAATTTAAATGATTGCAAAAATACATTACTATTGGTTAGCCTGTCAGTCTTACATCTAGGAAAGACTATGTGGTGAGGCTGTACAAGGCATCTCATACTTTCTTGGTGGGTCCATTGATCCTATCTTTTAAGGTAAATTTGAAAAGACTTCTTGAATTATCATATACCTCACACTTGAATATCTATTGGTTTCTCACTCTAATCTCTAGAAATCGATGCTATAATAAGCAAATCACAAGTATATGGTGCTCTGTTGCAAAGGTATTGAGGTAGAACGAGGATTTAAATGTCATTTAATTGTCTAATTACATGAAAATGGTCAAATTTGTAGTTCATTTGTTCAGTTTAAAAAATACATCAACTTTCATTGTCCAACATAGATAGAAACTTCATGGATTAGAGAAATTTTCAAATTACACCCAAGCCAACAGCAAGTATAGAAGGGTATGACACAAATACATAAACAGGGCATTGCGAACCAAGGGTAACAAAGGGACATCTTGTGAAAATGGAATAAAAGAGGTCAAATATGTATACAGTCTCAGAGACCACAAATAATGAAACACATTACACCTCTAAACAAAATCACATGGATTAATAAAAAACTTAAAAACAGATTCTACTAAAATGGAAAACAAAACCTACATATTAACTTAAACAAGTAAACAGTGCCTAGGAAATCTGACCAAAGACAAAAAAAATATAAGATAGAGAGAATTTTTTTAAAGATTTTATTCATTATTTATTTGAAAGAGAAAATGAGACAGAGCATGACAGAGGAGAAGGTCAGAGGGAGAAGCAGACTCTCTGTAGAGTTGGGAGCCTGATGCAGGACTTGATCCCAGGATTCCAGGATCATAACCTGAGCCAAAGGCAGTGGCTTAATCAAGTGAGCCATCGAGGCACCCAAGAGACAATTTTCTAAGCAGTATGCCAAACCCAGTGATCATAGATAAAATTCAATTTCATAAAATAATCATTTAGTGTATATGAACAAATTTGCCCAAAGTAAAATGGTAAGTGAATATCAGGAAGAAATTATTCACAACATGTTTAAGATTAATAATTCCCATTATTGGCAGGATAGAAAGAAAGATGCTGTGCTTATGGCTAGAGAAACTAAAAATTAGTAGAGGACTTTTAGACAATTTTGATTTTTTTAAGACTTATTTATTTATTTGAAAGAGAAGAGATAGAGTGAGCAAGGGAAGGGGCAGAGGGAGAGACAAAGAGAGAAGCAGACTCCTCACTAAGCATGGAACCCAATATCAGTGGGGCTTGACCTCATGACCCTGAAATCATGACCTGAGACAAAATCCAGAGTCAAATGCTTAACTGAGTCACCCAGGTGCCCTTAGACAAATTTGATTTTATCTGAGGTTATAATGTTCACATTGATTGAGTCTTTAATGATTTTCCTAAAGATCTGTATTATAGACAAACTGACATAATGTATTTATCGAAGAATGTTCTTTATAGTATTTTTTTTTTCATTAGGGACAATGGCAAAACAGGGATTGCCTGGGGGCACCTGGGTGGCTCAGTCATTAAGCCTCTGCCTTCAGCTCATGTCATGATCCTGGAGTCCCTGGACTGAGTCCCACATCGGGCTCCCTCCTAAGTGGGAAGCCTGCTTCTCCCTCTGTCACTCCCCCTGCTTGTGTTCCTTCTCTACTCTGTTTCTGTCTGTCAAATAAATAAATAAAATCTTAAAAAAAAAAAAAACAAAACAGGGATCCCCTGGCAGTCATTAGGAAGACTGAAGCACGCTGTAACTGTAAGAAGGGTGAACACTACAGCTCACTTTCTTTCCACAATGGGACAACTTTGGCCCAGCCCTACCCTAACTTTCCCTAACTTTCCATGCAAGGAAGAGAGGTTAAATATTGATTGGGTCATTCACTTCTATTGCTGCTATAACAAATTTCTACAAACTTTACAACTTGAAGCAATAAAACAATAAAATGTATTCTCTCTCATTTGCATAGGTCAGAAGTCCTGGTTTGCTGGATTGGTTCTGTGTTTTGGGCTTCACCCTGCGTTATTGCCAAGAGCTAGTTGTTTGTTTTCACTTACAGAAAGACTCTGGGAAGAATGTGCTTCTGAGCTCATGCAGATTATTTGCAGAACGTGGATCCTGGAAGGACTGATATGGCCATGTCCTAGAAGAAGCCTCCTTTGTTCTGGGAGCTTCCCTGGAGTACTTGTACCCCTGCACCACTGATCTGACAAAGGCAATCAAGCTCCCCCCAGACTTTGAATCTCTCTAATGGTCTCCCCTGATGCTCCTCTCTGACTTTCTTTTCTGCCTGCCTCCTGCTTGGAAGCGCTCCTGTGATGACCCTGAGACCACACAGATCATCTCTCCCTTAAGGTCGTCTGATGAGAAAACTTACATCTATCTGCCAAGTCCCTTGATAGCAGTAACTAGATTGATATTTCATAGTTCTGCCTACTGGACCCACTAACACAACGGGACCCTGTCCCTAAGCCTCCCAACTGGTAAATAGGTTTTCTGGCCTCCTGGAACAGGTAGCTCTTACTCCCAATGTTTGTTTGTTTGTTTTGCTTTTAAGATTTTATTTATTTATTTGACAGAGAGAGAGAGACACAGTGAGGGAGGGAACACAAATAGTAAGAGAGGGAGATACAGGCTTCCTGCCCAGCCGGGAGCCCGATGCAGGGTGCAGTCTTAGGCTCCTGGGCTCATGACCTGAGCTGAAGGCAGACACCTAAGGACTGAGCCATCCAGGCATCCCAGTTCTTATTCCCCATGTGTCCTGTTTTCTCATTGCATGTATCGAGTACTTGACATTGTTACCCCCCTCCTTCTAAGCACTGACATAACTTGGGACCTTCCTTTGAAAGATGTACCAGCCAGTGACATTGATCTAATGCTCCTGGTCCCGATTTAAAGATGCCTAAGGTGAGCATGCATTACTCTACCTACAGGAAATAAGGGTCGCCATTTTTACCTCCGTACTTGGTCAGAAATGCCTCTTGCTTATATTTGGATGACAATATTTGAGACATATTTGTGAAGAACTTGAGAGTCCTGACAAAAAATTAGTATTTCATGAATAATAATTGGTTTTATTGTAATTGTTATTGCACGATATTAATAATTTAAAAAATATTATTATCTGCAGAGGACTCAGAGCAGTTAGTAGCAGGTTCAGGATTGCAACTATGTTTAGAAATAACATTTATTTTGAGTTCAAGAATGGTTTCAAGCGATTGGGCATTTGGTCTTAACTAGAGATTGAGGTATTTTTTCAAGTCGGGGGATGTTTACTTAGAGACGGAGTAGTTGGGAGAATCCCCTTCCTCTCCGTCTTCCTTCAAGATCTATAGGGGTGAGAGAAGACACTTTGCCAGAACCATGCAAGGTTTCTTATCAGTTTATTATCCTGTAGGAGGCACCAGATTAGCGCTTGATCTCGTTCTCTTTTTAATGTCTTTTTTGTTAGTATAATTTCTTTAATTTACACTTTCTCATTCTGTTTTCAGATGGGACTGAAATGTTGTTAAAATAAGAAAACAGGTAGCAATAACAATTTCCATGCAGTCATTTCATACTGAAGGAGCTGAGGGAGGGCATTCTAGGATGAATACTGCAGAGGACGTCTACACACGTAGAAAGACCAGAGGCACTGCAGAACTAAGAGAAGCATATTTTGAGGCCATGATACTTTCCACTGTACTTCAAAAATAGAAACTTGGGGCAAAGAACGTCTTGGTTTATGCATGGATTGACTGGAAAAAACAGTACCAGAGCTCATTTTAGGATTGAAGATTTCTATTAATTGACCAAATGTGGTTGGAGTCTGGTGATTTGGGGACTAAGTGACATCTCGGGGTTCCTGAAGGCAAGGTCATTTCTTCAATTCTCCCCTACGGTCTCTGACCACCACCGAGAGTCTGTTGCTTTCCTGTGCAGCCATGTGGCCATGGGGCGGAAGCAGCTTTGTGGAAACTGCTTCTTTGACTTGGGGCTTTGCAAAGGTGAACACGTGGGATACGTGCGTGGTAGAGATCGCTCCGTCCATGCCACTCTTTTCGCGGTTGGGAGTTGTTGCGGGAAATGGCTGTACAGCCCAGGGCTGTATTTCTTAGCTTGTCTTTCCCTGACATAGAGCGTTGGTCAAAAACAAACACGAGGGGTGCGGTGCAGGGGCTCAGGGTCTGAGCGCTGGCCAGTGCTCTCCTACCTGCTACGGAGCCCTGGACTGCGAGGCCCCGGGGCCGGGGTGGCGGTGCTACTGGACAGCCTATCTGGAAGACAGCTGCCTGTTGATCAGGGATATCATCCACCCAGGAGAGATTTTATTGCATTAAGTCCATAAAAATTTGGGTTTGACCTCACCAATAACAAGGAGTTTTAAAAAATACACCTTTAATTAAACTATGGAGGTATAGATGGGACTAGAAACATGTCTGGGGAAAATATAGAGTCTTCAGGTGTTACAGATTGTTACAGTGTATAACTGTCATATGTCCTAAAGTTCCAGCCTGATTATCTTAATTACAACGCCACCAAGGCAAGGAGGAAATGACTAGGAGGACAGGAAACAAGGATAATGAAGCTTCTCTGCGTAACTGATGATTATTTTAAATATTACAAGTTCATTTTTGAATTACATAGTGTCAGAAAAAAAAATATTCAACCAGGATACTGATTTCTTTTTAAAGATGTTATTTATTTATTTGAGAGAGAAAGAAAGAGCACCCTTGCAAATGGGGGAGGGGCAGAGGGAGAAGGAGATAAGGAGAAGCAGACTCCCCGCTGAGCCTAGAGATAGAAGCAGGGCTCCACCCACTGCTCCCTACAGGGTTTCCATCAGAGGACCCTGGTCAGGACCCGAGGAAAGTTAGACACTCAGTGGACTGAGACACCCAGGTAGTCCACCAGGATGATGATTTTGTAAAAAAATAAGAGTGGCTTTCAACAGATTTGTAAACCACTATGGAAATAGAAAATAATTTGATATCAATAACACACATTTTCTAGACCCAGACTTCTAGGAACACAACTTAACCTCAGCCCACTGCATCCCACGGACTGGGGTCTGCAGGTTATGAGGCTTGCACAGGGAAATGGACAAGGTACCTTGCTATCTCTGCCAATGTTTATGTTGACTGCTGCTCTGACAAGGTTACATTCTGGAGTTTCAAGGTGATACTTATCTTCTCTGCAGTCCAGAGGCTCACAGAGCAAGAAGAATGCCTTCATTCCCAACTCTCAAAAAGCAGCTAGATGGGATGCATAGGAGGCTCAGTAGGTTAAGCATCGGCCTTTGGCATAGGTCATGATCCCGGGTTCTGGGGTTGAGCCCCATATCAGCCTCCTTGCTCAGCAGAGAGCCTGCTTCTCTCTCTGCCTGCAGCTCTCCGTGCTTCTGCTCTCTCTTTGACAAATAAATAAATAAAATATTAAAAAAAAAAAAGTCATTCATGGATGTTGTCCCTGTGGCTTTTGCCTGCTGTGGGTCTCTATAGATACGCGAGTCCTAGGTGAGAAGCCAGCCAAGCAGCCTTTGGGACCATCCCTGCTATGCACCCCAACACTGAACTTTCCTTTCAGAATCAATAAAACCATCTCCGCATTGTCTTTCAATAAAGCAAATACAAACATAGAATCACACCAGCCTTCTAGGTAGATCACATCAGCCCATCAATAAATTTGACAATATTTAAGGCTGAAATCCAAGTTTTAGCATAGCAGTTTGTTTTCTCAATAACAGTACAAGATAATGTAGTATCACATTTACGTTACAATTTTTTTTTAATTCTCAATTATTTTCACTATGTTTAATTTGGTGTGGACCATGATGTTGAGACTATACGAATGCCTGGAAGAACAGTTCAAGAAAATGTGCTATTGGTATCATAGTGATTCTATACTGATTTCACAGTGAAATTGCCTGGTGAGAGAGATAAGCAATTTGCTAAAATTTTCCAAATAAAGGAGTGGATAAATGGATGATGTTAAGAGGGCAGGTGTGGGAGAGATAATCTGTTGGAAAAAAATTGACTAAATCCAGGGGCGCCTGGGTGGCTCAGTTGGTTAGGTGACTGCCTTCGGCTCAGGTCATGATCCCAGAGAGTCAGGATCGAGCCCCGCATCGGGCTCCCTGCTCTGCTGGGAGCCTGCTTCTCCCTCTCTCACTCACTCCCCCTGCTTGTGTTCCCTCTCTTGCTGTGTTTCTCTCTGTCAAATAAATAAATAAAATATTTTAAATAAAATTAAAAAATTGGTTAAATCCAGAAAACAAGTTAAACATTTCTTATAAGATGTAGTTACATAATGCTAAAAATCTAGGGAGTATGCCTTGGAAAAGAGCACGTCTCTAGCATGTTTTCTCAAACAATATGAGAAAGTGATTAAACAGTACGGTAACCTGTAGAACTAGGTTTTTGGCACCAGTCGGTCTTATTTATTTTGAAAGCAGAATACCTTCTAAAATTCGAATTTACTCTGGGGGGGGGGTGCATTTTTGTGTGTGATGTCTTTATTTGATTCCACCAAGTCTCCCAACTTACAATATCTTATTCTTGCCAAAAACAGATTTTCTTTCTCAATGTTGCTTTTTTTTTTTAGAAATATAATTGCCCCACATTTGGAGACATTCCCATAGTTCTGACAACAGAAAAAGTTAAAATGGGATAGTATGCAGTTTAAATACTAGATAAGAGTATATTTTACCAAGAATTAGTTAATCATGAAAGAAAATTTAAAAAATTGAGGAAACTTGGGTATACCAGTCAGTTGGGCAACTGACTCTTGATCTCAACTTGGGTCTTGGTCTCAGAGTTGTGAGTTCAAGCCCTGCCTTAGGCTCCACACATGAAGCATACTTGAAAAAAAAAAAAAATCTACCAAGAGTTTGCTGAAAGTGAGTTTACAAATATCTAAAGCAACCACAAACTTTAAGCATAGAATAAGTTTTGGATTCAGGGAGAATTGCTTAGTTTGTGGCTTTCCGATTTGAAGTCCAGAGACATATAAGCAGTGAGTTCTGTGCAGGATTGGTTGGCTGTTTCTCTTCTTTACCCTGCCTCAAAGCCATTCTGCAAAGAGATTTAAAGCCCTCCTGGAATAAGCACTTAACTAGTTACAATTTTCAGTAGAAAAACATTATCACTTCCTGTAGCAAGTTGATGACTTCTGGCTCAAGGAAAAGAATGCAAAAAAGTTTATAATTCAATTTTACAACCAGAGTTAGAATAACTGATTATATATATATATATATATATATATATATATATATATATGTAGTGAATAATGAATGCAGAGGTTTTATCTCAGTTATTTCTTTTGGTATTACTATAAAAAGCACACTGAATTGCTAATTAGTCAATATTCATCTTATTTTTAATATGAAAGAACTGCTGCCTGATCATGGACTTAATTTTATCAATATCAAATGTTTATATTTGGGAACAGCCTAATCAGCTGGCTAACATCACACAACTTCATCTACCAGACGACAGGTGCTGTAACTGTGAGCATATGGTTTAAAATAATACTTTACTTTGATAGATTTTTATCAAAAGCCTTAATTTATGTCCTTGGGAATAAATACCATCAACTCTCTAAAGCCCTTTGGTCCAGAAGTACTACTGTAAGATTCTTACTGTCTTGTGGAATCCAGACATCCTTAACATCAATGCAATCATATCATAGTCCTCTGATTCCCACCTATCATACAATTATTTATTTAACAATGAGGCTTCAAGATTCACACATAAACTTTAAATTTTGAAATATTCACTTATTAGAAACAACAACACAAAACACAACCCAGAAAGATTGTTTTGTATTCTAAGTGTCTCTGAGTAACAATACTTTATATTTTCAAAATTTAATCTTTCCTTTTTTTTAAAAAAAGATTTTATTTATTTGACAGAGAGAAATACAGCTAGAGAGGAAACACAAGCAAGGGGAGTGAGAGTGGGAGAAGCAGGCTTCTCAGCGAGCAGGGAGCCTGATTCAGGGCTTGATCCAGGGACTCCAGGATCATGACCTGAGCCCAAGGCAGACGCTTAAGGACTGAGCCACCCAGACGCTCCTAAAGTTAATCTCTTGACATAAGTATGAGAGTAGTCTACTTCCTTCTGGATTTCTTGTTAAATACACTTTAGTCACCAAAAACATGGTTTACAAATGCAAACAGGTTTCTAGGATGTGTGCTTATCTGATAGAGAGAAGGAGATATTATTTAACTTATGGTTTGTATTAAATTAAATCAGTTAATTAAATAGAATAACCATTGATTTTATTATTTTAATAAGTTTATCATTTATTGATTTACCTAATATTGATTAAGTTGAATTCACTTATTGGCAGAAACAGATTAGATATTTAAAATCAATTTTCTCCATGATAAAAAAAAAACTGTGTTTTTCCCTATTAGAAATGAAATAAGGGGCACCTGGGTGGCTCAGTGGGTTGACTGTCTGCCTTTAGCTCAGGTCATGATCCCAGGATGCTGGGATGGGGCCTACATTGGGCTCCCTGCTCAGCAGGGAATCTGCTTCTCCCTCTGCTCCTCATTCCACTCATTCTCTCTCTATATATATATATCAAAGCAATTGAAAAAAATGTTAGAAATGAAAAAAATTAAACAGGAAAACCTTCTGTTTGAAGAAAAAATTCCCAAGGTAATGTGAATTTGCAGGAGTATGGTCCAGGAGATGAGGAAAGACTGCTGAGGGAAGGCTGGCATTTTTCATCTCTTTTCTTCTTCTTCTTCTTTTTTAAAAAGATTTTATTTATTTATTTGACGGAGAGAGACACAGCAAGAATGGGAACCACAAGCAAGGGGAGTGAGAGAGGGAGAAGCAGGCTTCCCACCAAGAAGGGAGCCCAATATGGGGCTCCATCCGGGGACTCCTGGATTGTGACCCGAGCTGAAGACAGATGGTTAACAACTGAGCCACCCAGGTGCCCAACCTCTCTTTTCTTTTTGAGGAGAAATCTTTCTAAGTCACAGGAGACTTTTGAGACAAAACATTGAGTTCAGGACCTTCCATGGAGGAAAGCCCATGACATGTATTATAGGAAGAACCGTGTCCGTCAAAACAGTGACCTGGAAATAGACAAGTGGTGATAAGTGCTGAAACGTAGCTTTAGGACTTTATAATTCTGACTAGATGGGGAGGTCTGACCTAGTCCTGGCTGCCTACCAGAAGTGTAGACACCTGGACAACATCCAAATCCTCATTTTATATCTATAATTTCTATATACCATGTCTGGAAAAAATAAGACATTATGAGAAGACAAGTCTTAGCTGAATATCAAGAGAAAAACCAGGAAGTGAAAAAGGACAAGAAATAAAGAAAACAAAGTTATCAGAAATGGATGTTAAAATTACAACGGCTATATTCAGGGTTCAGAACACCATAAGAAGAATAAAAGCAAAACAAAAGAATAAAAGGAAAATTGTGTATTTAAAAAACTCAAACATTAGTGTTAAAGTGGGTTATTATAACTTCTAGTTTCTGGCCCCATGCGTAAAGAATTTCGAAGATATAACTTCCTTCACCACAAGAAAAAAGTGTAAAAATCGATAACTTTTCTTAAATCTATTAGATAATTAAAGGCCTATTCAAATCAGTGCACATTTTTTCCTTGCAAAAGTCATTTTTTTCCAGAAATGTGTATAGCAGACATGTCTACAGTGTTCTTATCCCTGTTTTTACAGAAGAGAGTATAAATTAATTGATTTACACTGATTTGAATGTAACAGAATACAAACCAGGTGGTCTGACTGAGGGGCTGGAAATGCTCCGGCACAGGTGTCTGCTGACAGGTCTAATCCAGGAAGCCTCTGCATTCCTCCATCACTTCAACTGTGAGCTTCTCCAGTTAAGTTATATATTTCTTCAACTGCAGTAACATTGGTTTTATAAGTTCTTTTAGAGACCTTTATGATACACTTTTGTGTTGTGTTTTCAAAGTACCTCCATTGAAGTGAGCAATTTGAAAGGTTTTGACCACCGAACTATCTTTTTGCCAATTTCCACAATAGTGGTTCCGTTCTTTGTTGTTGTTTAGTGATTATGAAACTGTACACAGAGTCCCAATGTACAAAGCAGAGAAAAAAATAAGCTTTCTTTAAGGAGAATAGGGGTCTGGGGCCACACCCTGGCTGCCTTAGGTTCAAACCACTGAAATGGTTTGAAATACTCTGAAGGCATCACCATGGAAACTCTGAGTTACTTGGTACACAGAATCCAAACTACTTTTCTCCAGTGATCCCAGATCCCATCATGGGTCAAATCTGGGAACTCTGCTCTCATTCTATAGGATTATTCTTGTTCCTGAAGTCACAATACTGGGTTTCCATATTGAAGCCTACCTGTAAATTATCTCTCTCTCTCTCTCTCTCTCTCTCTCTCTCTCTCTCTCGACCCTTAACACTATTTCCAAAGAGAAAGATTTCAGGTATTAATCATTTTAAAATTCTTCCCATTTTGATCCTAATACCTTTTATTTCTTTAATTCCCTCTCTACTTTTTTTCCCACTTTCTGTCACTTTAATGTGATAAATTAAAATGGAAATCAAGTTTATGTCAATAAATGTGACAGTGAAAACTTGCAAGTCTTTCCATTTTTAATTTTTTAAAAATTTTATTAGGCTACAGTTGACACACAATGTTACTTTAGGTTCAAGTGTACAATGTAGTGATTTCATAAGTTTGTACATTATGTTATATTCACAAGTGGAGCTAAAAGCTGTTCACTATTACAGTACAATTGACTAGATTCCTTGTGCTGTGCCTTTCATTCCCAGGACTTATCCATGTTACTCCATAACTGGAAGTCTGTGTCTCCCATTCCCCTTCATCCACCCTCTCCTTGGACAGCCATCAATTTTTTTCTCTGTATTTACAGTCTTCGTTCTTTTTTAAAGCTTATTTTTTTGGTGTTTGTTGTTACTGCTGATATTTTTTTCAGCATAAAATAGCATTCTCTGATGGAGAAGTCATGCAGTTCAGCCTAAATGATGGCTTGTTAATGTTCTCCAGCCTTTTAAATTAAACAGTTGAGAATGGGCTTGAACATACTTGAGTAGGTATCTCAACAACACAGGCATAAGAAAAGGAGCATTCAAGTGTTTTGCTGTTAGCCTTTTAAACAAAAACTCTCATTCATTCTCTGTTTTTTGCACACACACACACACACACACACACACACACATTGCTGTGTATATATGAATGAAGAATCATAAAAATTCTACCCACTGTACAGCATCATGACATATCACATGACAGGAGCTCTAGATAAAACAACCTAACCCTTTCAGAAATACTAAGAATACAGGCCATATCATGAATATAACAAATCAAGAATATAATGAAAAACAGCTGTAGTGAGATTATTCTTGCATGTCACAATGTAAAACTCCCCTTGGAACTTTCTCCATGATCCTATGATTCTTATTTAAATAAATTGGAATTCCTGCATTTTATATTTTATAGTATTGAAGAAAAATGTGAGTTTAGCATCTTTAATTAACATTCTGGAGAAAAAGGTTCTTCTGGAACTATAATTTGAAATGAAATGCTGTCATAAATTTAAGGACTAATTTAATTATTTCTCAATATAGATATGAGGCTTTTAAAAATTCTAAATATATACTAAAATATGGTAGTAGAAACTAAATGATTAGGCTGTAATATTTTTAAATAAACCTCTTAGTAAGTTTCTATAGATTTTCAATTCAAATTTAGATATTTCATATTATTCACAAAACTAAGTTCCTAATCTTAAGGATATCTTAGTCCCATTATATTTGAAACCAAACAGAATGTTCTCACCAGTTAAAACCTTCATGAACTTCCTTCAATATCAACTAATTTTGATATATTAGTCCAGAAGCATCAATGAGCATGCAGAAAATATTATGAAGTATTTCATTAGACATTTATAAGCATTTACCTCTCAGTTAAGCACTAAAAGATTAATCACTTGCTCTTAGGATGTTTTATGTTTTATTGCAAAGATAAATAACTTGGTCAAATTTACACAGCTACTAAGTGTCAGAGCTAATGATAAAACATAGGATTCTAAATTCACTTTATTACATTTCTGGACACAACTGACTAGAAGCCAGAACATACATAATATTTAAAATAATTTTCTAACCAGAATCCAGAATAATTGAGCATAATGTCAATGATATAGTCAGAAATATTGGTATAGGCTGTTGTTTTATTTATCTATAATATACACATACCAGAGATATAAGCAAATGGTTCACTTCTGAACTGTAATTATAGTTCTTGTAAATGGGCAAGGGAATGTATTCTCCTCATCTGTCCCCATGGGGCTAACATGTCCATTTGCATCAGCCTCCAGGCTACTAGAGGACCTCCTATGTTCCTTTTGTAATCAAGTCTGGGACAATATCTGTTAAGGCACACTCCCCTAAAACCAACAACCCCATTTTTACTCTTCTCATTCATTACAACTTGAAGGAATTCCTTGAATTCCCCCTGGATTTCACCCTAAGAAAGACTTCAAAAACACAAGGCAGAATGTCTGGTAAGGATGATACTCTGAAGACAGAATCCTCTTTTCAAGTCACAAAATAAAGATCAAAGGGAAACACAGGGCCTAAAGATCAGAAAAATTAAAAATAAAAAAATAAAAAAAACCTGACAGAATGAATGAATGTCAATTGTAGTATTGTCATGCAAAGGAATACTACATATGCAATACAAATTTAGAATCAACATTTTATTTGAAAGTATGGGTGAATTTCATAAACATATTAATGAGCAAAAGAAGCTAGACCACTCAATAGGGTCCCTGGGTGGCTCAATCCTTAAGCTTCTGCCTTGATCCCAGGGTCCTGGGATGGAGCCCCACACTGGGCTCCCTGCTCCATGGGAAGCCTGCTTCTCCCTCTCTCACTCCCCCTACTTGAGTTCCCTCTCTAGCTGTGTTTCTCTCTGCCAAATAAATACTTAAAAGCTTTAAAAAAAAAAATCTAGACCACTCAAAAATGCAGATGTTATGATCCCATTTATCTAATGGAATAAACAAGTCAAATTCTTCTATGCTCTATCTGCTTTGGGAAAGTAGTGAGGATGGGCAGTAAATGAAGAAAAACTTCGAAGAATTTTTTGGGATGCCAGCAGTGATCTGATTCTTTATCTTGATGTTGGTTCCAGGAGCAGGTTCATAGTGTAAAAACTTCAAAGAGCCATGTGTACATTTTGTACATGTAATACTTCAGTAGGATGTTTTATTTATTTTTTATTTTAATTTTTTTTAAAGATTTTATTTATTTGACAGAGAGAAACACAGCCAGAGAGGGAACACAATCAGGGGGAGTGAGAGAGAGAGAAGCAGGCTTCCCGCCAAGCAGGAAGCCCGATGTGGGACTCAATCCTGGGTCTCTGGGATCATGACCTGAGCCGAAGGCAATCGCTTAACCAACTGAGCCACCCAGGTGCCCCTCAGTAGGATGTTTTAAATGTGAAACATTTTTAGTTTATTGGGTCAATACACTAATTTTCCTTTTCTTTAAGAATTTCAAAAAGCTGCACAGCAAATAAAAAGCAAAAGAGAAAATATCTTCTCAAGTGGCAATGAAAGGGAGAATACATTTAATGCCACAAATTTTAAAATAAGGGTGTTTCATTGTCTGCTCTCTGTCCTTGGATTCTACAAATGTTTGTGTAGCATGAACACCTAATCTTCATAATGTAGCAGAGAAATATTCCTTTCTTTAAAAATATTATTTTCTTTTATTTGATATAGAGAAACACAGCTAGAGACTGGGAGAGGGAGAAGCAGGTGTCCTGCTGAGCAAGGAGCCCGATGCGGGTCTCAATCCCAGGACCTTGGGATCATGACCTGAGTTGAAGGCAGATACTTAATGACTGAGCTACCCAGGTGCCCTATCAGAGAACTATTCCTAAAGACATCACCTTCTGAAATGAAATGGGTAAACAACAGACACATTCTCACTAGGGGTACTAGGGACATGCATGGACATACACTGCTCCTTTCCTACCTTACCCTGTCTTAGGGAGGGTAATCAAATCAGACAGAGGACACACAATTAGAAAGGAGTGAATCTGTTCTATTCCAGATGATAGAGCTAAAAATCCAGGAAAGCAACCATAAGGTGAATAAAAGGAATTTAAAAAGTCCTTAAGATGGGTGTCTAGGTGGCTCAGTGGGTTGAAGCCTCTGCCTTCGGCTCAAGTCATGATCTCAGGTCCTGGGATCAGGCCTGCATCTGGCTCTCTGCACAGCAGAGAATCTGCTTTCTCTGCTCTCTCTGCCTGCCTCTCTGCCTACTTGTGATCTCGCTCTCTGTCAAATGAAAAAAAAAAAAATCTTTTTTAAAGAAACGTTCTTAAGGCAATATAAAATAAAGATCACTTTATAGCCCTGTGTAGGAATATAAAAGGGAAAAAATAGTAGCAGGGACAACTTCTTATAAAATCATTGAAAAATAGGAGAAGGAGGAAGAAGGAAAGGAGGAGGGGAGGAGACAATGACAAATTTAGGCAAAAACTTAAGAAATGTGTGAAGATCATGGGAGGAAAACCCCAAAAACGACCTAAAAAATGCATCAAAGACTTGAACAAATAGAAAGATACCTGTGCTTATTGTTAAAATGACCCAACATCATGTAGGTGTCAACTTTCCTGGAATAATTACTCCTTAATGTGACACAGATAAAATATCAAAAAGGTTATTTGGGGGCTCATAAAGGATGACTTCAAAATTCACATTAAAAAAAGGAACAATGGATCAGGTACAATTTGAACACTAAAGACAGGAGAATAATGCATTTTTAGAAAGAGTTTTATTTATTTTAGAGAGACAGAAAGAGAGAAAGAGAGCAGGAGGAAGGGCAGAGGGAGAGAGAATCTCCAGCAGACCCCTCTTCTGAGCACAGAGCCCAACATGCTGTTCAGTCCCAGGACCCTGAGATCATGACCTGAACCAAAATCAAGAGCCACCTGGGTGCCCCAAATAATGCATTTTAACATACTGAACAAACAAACAGGCATAGTTGTAAGTAGATAAAATATTGTCATAACTCATCATCATGGGCCAATCACCTAGCCTCGGTGATAATGAGCTTGTTATCAGTCTGTTTTTATGTATTTCCCTTTATACTATCAATTACCTTCTTTTTATATATACAAATTTACTTTTATATAAAATTTCCACCTCATTGGAAGCATAGAGTTAGAAGCTTATTTTCTCACTTGCTATGTGAAATCTTCCTAACCTGTAGCATAGTATCATCATGGATGCAGAGAAGGTGCAGGACCCATTGATATTGAATACATGTTGTCAGCAGGAGAGCCTTGCATTCTCCAAGTATTATCCCTCAGATTAAAGAAGTCTATGCTAGTATCACTCTCAAAGAACAGATAGTATGTACCGCTTGTTGCAGCACAGTGGAAAATCCACAACTGTGATCTTGTCATCTCTTGCCAGAAATGATGAACATGAATCTAAACTTTGGAAACAATAAAAATAATCCTAATTAATGGACAATTTAGAACAAAACCAGCCAGGTTTGTTGTTTAAAAAATCATTGAAAATATCAATTTCATGAAAGCACAAAAACATTGATTGGGATGGGAAATACATGAACAGAGACTGGAAACACACAGCATTCCCACCTGGTGCATGAGCATAAAATGCATTCTGTGGATATCCTGGGATATTTAAATATAGTTTGCTGATTAAGTGGTAGAATTGACTCAAGATTAATTTTGTGGGTGTGGCATGTTAATGGTATTGTGGTTAGAAAGGAAGGCATATTTTCACCTAGGAAATACATGAAGAAATACTTGAGATTAAGGCAGCATGTCATCTACAGTTTATTTTAAAATATTTCAGCAAAAAGTGTATGCATGGAAAGAGATCCAGAGAGGGAGAGGTGTAAAGGAAAGTATTGTTCTAAGTGGTATTCTTTCAACTTTATGTATCTATAAAATTCCAAAATAGAAAGATGAAATAAAAGAACAATTAAGTGTGTATGCATGGAAATCAGAGGGAGAGAATGAGAAAGAGATCAAGAGAGGGAAGGTGGGAGGGGGAGAGAGAATGAAACTGGGAAAACAAAAGGCAAATGGAATTCATGCACCAGTCCTAAGATAATAATGAGGTAGAATTTACCCACCCTTTTGAGACAATAGGCCTTAACACATCGAACAAAAACAGAAAAAGTTGAAAAGGTATGACAAAAAGTAAAATATTCTTCAGAAAAGGAAAAACAACAACAACAAAACAACACCAACAAAAAAACATGATACCACATGCAAGTATTAGAGACATTAATGAGGAAAGTACAACCCAGAAAAGACAAGGAAAATTTCAAGGTATACATTCCCCTAATATGAAGAAAGTGTTGAATTTGAAGATAGAATGAGCATAAGAAAAAATTCCCCCCACGGGGCACCTGGGTGGCTCAGTTGGTAAGGCATCATGATCCCGGAGACCGGGGATCGAGGCCCACATTGGGCTCCCTCCTCGGCGGTAAGCTTGATTCTCCCTCTCTCACTCCCCCTGCTTGTGTTCCCTCTCTGGCTATGTTTCTCTCTGTCAAATAAATAAAAATTTAAAAAATCTTAAAAAAAAAGAAAGAAAGAAAGAAAAAATTCCCCCCAAAAAACAACACCTAAAAATCCCACCCAACCTGAGTTGGGTATTTAATATTGTAATGAGTAATATTTAAATAATTTAATTTCAATGTAAATATTCAATTTAAATAATTTAATTTCAAAATTAGAGGAATAAATCTTCAAGTAACCAGACCAAAAATGAAAGCTGCATATAGAATAAGATCAACTTCTACATTTCTCTACAGTAATTTTTAGTATCAGAAGAAAGAAAACCTAGACAGATATTAAAGATGAGTTTGGGGTGCCTGGGTGGCTCAGTTGGTAAAGCAACTGCCTTCGGCTCAGGTCATGATCCCAGAGACCCGGGATTGAGTCCCACATCGGGTTCCCTGCTCGGCGGGAAGCCTGCTTCTGCCTCTCTCACTCCCCCTGCTTGTGTTCCCTTTCTGGCTGTGTTTCTCTCTGTCAAATAAATACAATCTTAAAAAAAAAAAAAAAAGATGAGTTTGATCCATATTTTATACGCAGCTAGCATGACAGAGTACAGACATTCTCAAACACAAACCAAATCAAACCAACAAAATAAACCAAACTTGGGGGGAAGTAACAGTAAAATACCTTTTAAACAAATCCAGTGATTAAATCCAACTAAATGGAAGAAAATTTAAGATACAGTTAGCCACTGTTCTCGGCTATCTTCCTTGCCATTAACAGAATGCAAACCATTTCCCACCTGTGCCTACCTCTGCACAGGGATTCTTTGTCTCTCCCTCTGTCTCCTGTTCTGGTCAGCTGTCTCTGTAGGGTCTCCTTCCCTTAATTCTGGTTGTGTTTATTCAAAATTTGAAAACAAAACTTCTTCAGTTTCTCCTATATAATATTTTCATCTGTCTTCTGATATAATAAATCCTTCATTTGATCATAAGTCTCCATTTTTGTTGTTTCACATATTTTTGTTGACAACAGATGACTCTATGGACAATATATTTTTGTGGTGAAGGCACATTCAGCCTCCAAGTCTGACTTCAGTTCATTTCCTTTTGTGAGAACAAATTAAAAATAAATGTAATAGATTACATTGAAATAAAAATTCTGTGGGATTCTCACTCTATTTTTTGATATATGAGAATCATTCTAAAGAGAGATATCAAGAAACATATTCACCAAAAATTAAAGATGGTTCTTTCTGATGATAAGATGATTTTTAGGGGCTCCTGGGTGGCTCAGTTGGTTAAGCGACTGCCTTCGGCTCAGGTCATAATCCTGGAGACCCGGGATCGAGTCCCACATCGGGCTCCCTGCTTGGCAGGAAGCCTGCTTCTCCCTCTCTCACTCCCCCTGCTTGTGTTCCCTCTCTGGCTGTATTTCTCTCTGTCAAATAAATAAATAAAATCTTTAAAAAGAAAAAAAGATGATTTTTATTTTGTTTTGGCTTTAACTTTCTTTTCTCTGTTACTTCAATTCTTTATTTTATTTTACTTTTTATTTTTTTAAGGATTTTATTTATTTATTTATTTGAGAGAGAGAGAGAGAACACAAGCAGCAGGAGTGGGAGAGGGAGAAGCAGGCTTCCCGCTGAGCAGGGAGCCCCATGTGGGGCTCGATGCTGGGACTCCAGGATCATGACCTGAGCCGAAGGCAGTCGCTTAACCAACTGGGCCACCCAGGCGCCCCTGTTTTTAAAACTTAGTAGGAAACATAACCATGGATGTAAAATGTCAATAATATAAAAATGTAGATTGTTAAAGCTCTAAGAGTTTACTCATGCAGCATTTCATTCAATAGAGATGTATTGTGTCATTTATGAATTGAATTTCTATTATGTATTGGGCTTCAGGGAAAAATTGACAAAGACTTATCCCATAAAGCATGGGGAAGGTGACAGAAAAAAAGTCCAGAGAACAAAAAATAAAACACTTCTGTAGGTACTAAGGCAGAAATAAAGATAGAATTAGACTGGAGGGTAATTCCAATCAACTCTGTGGAGGTGAACTTGCTCAGAAACAGGTAAGGTAGAGGAGTGGTCCCCGCTGAGGGGGTTCCAGGCAAAACAGAGTCTGTGCTGAAGCCCTGAGACCCAGGAAAGTCTGAAAGGATGGGAAGGAGAAGAGGTTTTAGATGTTATCAGAGTCTGGATGGGATATGGTTTTTAAAGAAAAATGGGTTTTGGTAAAAATGAGTTTTGTTAGAAATGCAGGGAGAGAAGAGGGGCGCCTGGGCGGCTCAGTCAGGCGTCTACCTTTGGCTCAGGTCATGATCTCAGGGTCCTGGGATCGAGTCTCACATCGGACTCCCTGCTTAGCGGGAAGCCTTCTTCGCTCTCCCTCTGCCTGCCGCACCCCCTGCTTGCGCTCTCTATTTCTCTGTCAAGTGAATAATGGAACCTTAAAAAAAGAAAAAGGAAAAGAAAGAGAAAGAGAGAGAGAGAGAGAGAGAGAGAGAGAGAAAGGAAGGAAGAAGAAAGAAAGAGAAAGAAAGAAAGAAAGAAAGAAAGAAAGAAAGAAAGAAAGAAAGAGAAAGGAAAGAAAGGAAAGAAAAATGTAGAGAGGCCACTGGAATATATTAGCAGTAGATGCGCAAATATATGAGTTAATAAGTCACTGTGCTCTCTGAAAAATACGCGGGCATCTTCTGGAACAGAGTCACGGTGATCAGGCAGGAGGTCACCTCAGAAGTTCCAGTGAAAAAGGCGGTCCAGATTATTCTGGTCAAGGTGGCGTTAGGGACACGCTGGGGATCTGCCTGAAGGTAAGGAGGCCAGCAAAGTGGGGAGAGAACAGGGAGGAATGGGGTTCTCCATCCAGTTTCTGCTTTGATAATCATGACACCAAGTACTAAGCTGGTGACGGATTTAGGAGGGAATCGAGTAAAAGTAAGAACTTAGAGAAATGGATCATAGAGAGAAACTGAAAAGAGCCAGAAACTCAGGGAAACTCCAGCTTAGTGCAGTGTCTGAGCCTTGAGAAGGACGAAAGGAAGGAGTGACAGCAGCTGTGCTCAGAAATGTGAAATTTTGTCTGCAAGCTACATTTCTACATTTTGTTTCTCATTGGTTTTGTTTATTTTTTTATTTTATTTTTTAAATGTTTTATTTATTTATTTGACAGAGAGAAACACAGCCAGAGAGGGAACACAGCAGGGGGAGTGAGAGAGGGAGAAGCAGGCTTCCCCTCGAGCAGGGAGCCCGATGCGAGGCTCGATCCGGGGTCTCCAGGATCGTGACCTAAGCTGAAGGCAGACACTTAATGATGGAGCCCCCCAGGTGCCCCTTGTCATTGGTTTTAAATGATGGGCACGGCCGACTTTGCTCAGAAGCAGTCAGCCACAGGCTCTTTCTATCACTTCATGATTTCATAGAACCTTTCAGGGACAGACTCGGTGGGATTTTCCTTTAGCTAATTATTTTGAGTAATGGAATGAGTCCTCCACGAAGTCAGGCACAGAGTCTTGCTAGCAAGGAGACTGACTGCCCAGGGACATGGGATAGGCAGTGCCTCCCTGAGAGTACTAACAAAGGGCACGAAGTGTGCCAGGTCAGCTCTGCATCATCGGCTATCCTTGGAATGTGAAAGGTAAATGATTATCCATTCATGAAAACTCGTTTGTTTCCTGGTGTGTTCTAAAATAGCCTTCCTTCCCTCCCTGACAGTTTCTGATGATTAGAATGTAGTTTCATTTTCTTTTTGGAGTTCCTGTGGAACACAGCAAACCCCTGGGGCAGGGTTCTTTACCTTCACAGTCTGTTCCTGAGAGATGGAAAGTTCTAGAAGTGATGACTTTAAAATGGAAATGTGTTTTTTCCCAGAGCCCTTCCTCTCTGACATGTATTTGGCTAGATGTATGAAAAATAATCAAATTGTTACATTTTTTCCTAATGACATTACAGATAAATACTTTTCAATAATAATCAGAGATACACAAGACTGATATATAATAGTATTTATTGTATTGCTATTATATTAGCTTAATAATTTGGAATTATCTAACTTACCAATGAGGAATAAATATTGTATATATGATATGGTTTCAATTTTATAATAAAACAAATCTATGTACATATATGCATAGAAAAAAGAACATTAGGAAATTCATTAAAATGCTGACATTATCTGTTTCAGGTTGGTAGAATTTCACGTTTTTTTTTTCTTTTCAATACTTGTCTGTTGTCCAAATTTCAGTAAGTAGCATACATTGCTTAACATTAAGAAATACAGGGGTTCCTGGGTGGCTCAGTTGGTTGAGCATCCAACTCTTGTTTCAGCTCAGGTCATGATCTCAGGGCCATAAGATTGAGCTCTACATCTGGTTCTACCCTCATACTCCTTCTTTCCCTCTCCTGTGCCCCTCCCCCCTTAGATAAATAAATAACTCTTTTTTTTCTTTTCTTTTTTTTTTAGATTTTGTTTATTTATTTGACAGAGAGAAACACAAGTAGTAGGAATGAGAGAGGGAGAAGCAGGCTTCCCACCGAGCAGGGAGCCAGATGTGGGGCTCAATCCCAGGACCCTGGGACCATGACCTGAATCAAAGGCAGATGCTTAATGACTGAGCCACCCAGGTGCCCCTAAATAAATAACTCTTAAAAAAAAATAATAGGGTCACACATTCTGAATAATCCTATAGTGCAGATTAACTTGAAAACCTATCACTCAGCGTGGAGGAAATGAGGGCAAAGAGAAGCCAGACTTTGTCTACGAGAGAAAATAGTCAGAGCTTCTGAACTCCTGACAAAGAAGCAGATGCTTGAGGATACCATGGGTGTTGGAGCATCCAAATGTGTCAAATTGGATATAGAACTCCACTGGTTAAAAAATTGAAAAGCCAAACTGTGTGCTTGCATATATCCCTCCATAATCATATTCCTATTTAAGTTTAATGTCTACATCACTATAATCTTCACAAATCATATCTTCCAGCCTGTGAAATCTGGTTTTCCCTTAATGGATTCATTCTTAATCCTACCATATGCTTATTAGGTGTCTCCATGATTTTATTTTTCTTTCTTTGCACTTAAATTAATGCAATACACATGACAGATAAATTATAGCAAGCCATGCTATGACAGTTCAAACATTTCTTAAATTTTTTATGGATTGAATTTTTGTACATTGCACAATAATACTTTTCAAATATTTTCATGTGGAAAGCATAGTCTTTTTATGTTTGCTTTGAGTATGACTTGATGGCCATGGTGTTAGGGGACAAATTTTCTTTTCGGCCAATGTGGCAATAAGGCAGAACATCGGTCACTCACTTAAATATCTGAAGAACTGCCCTCCCTCCTTTCTGTTGGCTGCCTTCCAACCTGCTCAGTTCCTGTAAAGTGGAATCAGGGAGTCAACACTTATAGGGATACTGTTATAGTTTTGAATAATTTATTTTAGCTCCTAGAAATTTCAAGATACTTGATTTTTTGTCATGCATTACATGTAAAATTCAACCAGGATTCTGATTACCTGAAATCTTGTTGATAGCAATAGTCAGCAGGGACTGTTCTAGATACACCTCTAAAGAATTAAAAAAAAAAAATAGAGAGAGAATGAGAGAGAAAAGTCTTACACTTTTTCCCTAGATACTTTATGGGTGGTTGGAAAAAAAGTGAACTAAATATACAAAAAGCACATAGAGATTGGGATGAAAGTTAGATATGCCTAAATCTGGGTTAACTGCAGGTACGTCTGAGACATGGGCATTAATTTCCATCTGCACCTCAAGAAAGAGGTCAAACCTTTCCCTGGGGAAAAAAAAACAAACAAAACTAGGTCTGAGCAAGTCTTCTTTTAAAATACCTGAACTGTAGGAATTTCTTCTGTGTACCTCGTACTTTAAACCACAGCTCATTTGCTGCTGACTGCTCATTATTTTTACATTACAAAAACAAAAGCAAAAGGAGTAAGATCAACAGCCCCTCTGTCTGCAGTTTCCCAGAGTGAAATGGCTCTTCTTTGGCAGGGGTGACTTGCTTCCTCTGTAAGGTCTATAGAGACAGTCAATGCCTATAAAACAGGAGGTGAAAATAATGCTCTCTGCTTCAGTTTTAACTGAATTTTTTTTAAGGTTTATTAACTTATTTGTTTGTTTATTTATTTGTTTATTTCAGAGAGAGAGAACGTGTATAAGCAGGGGGAAGGGCAGAGAGAGAGAAGCAGACTCCCTGCTGAGAGGGAAGCCTAATGCAGGACTTGATCCCAGGACCCTGAGCTCATGACCTGAGCCAAAAGCAGATGCATAAATGATTGAGTCCCCCACACCTTCAGTTAAGGTGCCCCTTAACTGAATTTCTAATATGATTGATAAAAATTCCTTCTCCATAGCAAAATAATGCAGGACTTAAGCAAAAGGACCAAATCTGGTTTTTTGATTCTTAGACCCTCATGAATTCAGGAGAATGGGAGACTAGGGGGTAGTATTTGTAGAAACTCATTCATGAGTGGTGAGTCTCCCAACTCATAGGGTGGGAATGGGCTATTTCTCTCCCCTCAAACCTGGGGAAAGTTCTCTTAATGGAGCTGCAGCTTATGTGTGTCCCCTGAGGCTTAAAGATGGGTTGGTCTCTTCCTTCTACTTGAGAAACCTAAAAAGCAAGATGCTGTGGCCAGAGTGAAGGCAACCATGGGAGAGGACCCATAACTCCTCTGAGACCCTCTCCACTCTACCGTCTCCCCAGGCTCCAGCTAACACATCGGATTTGTTATTCACTGACTTCTCTCTCCACTAGGTGTAAGTTGCATAAAAAGCAGGGCCTCACCTACCATATTTACTGCTTTGTGCCCACACCTGGATAAGAAACAGCCAACCTAAACCCCAAAAACCCTGGCTGAAGGCACACCTGATGGTTTATATGCAGAGGTGGAGGTGTTCAGAGCAGTTTTTAGGCCTTGTTGAGTCCTCTGCACCTCGGGAGAGGGACGAGGCTGGCGTTGATGGACCGTTTATTTTATTTTAATGAGAGTTTGAAAATATAAACAAGCAAGCCAGTCACTTAGTATGTGATGTTCTGAGAGAGTGAAGAAGGCAAGTGACGGGTGTGGGAATAATGTTTCCTTCATTTGATATGGGAAATTTAAATAACGACATTCAGCGTGAAGACATGGCATTCTTATTACTGGATCACCATCGTATTGACTAATGTGTATTGAATATTCTCTGTGCCAGTCCCTCCCCTGGGCTTGTCATTGAACAAGTTCATTAACTTTTGCAGCAAAGCTAGGAGGAAGTTACTCTTTTCAGGCCCATTTTTCAGAAGATAAACTAAGGCACAAAATTGTGATTAAAGAAAATATTCGTGCTGGGGCACCTGGGTGGCTCAGTCATTAAGCATCGGCCTTTCGCTCAGGTCATGATCCCCAAGTCCTGGAATCAAGCCCTGTATCAGCTTCCCTGTTGGGCAGGAAGCCTGTTTCTCCCTCTCCAACTCTCCCTGCTTATGTTCCCTCTCTAACTAGGTTTCTCTCTGTCAAATAAATAAAATCTTTTAAAAAATAGAAAAAGAAAGAAAAAAAAAGAAAGAAAATAAAACATTCTTGCTCTTTTTAATTAAAAAAAAAATTTGAAACTTGTACCAAATAACTGTGTTATACTTTTTCTGAATTGCTGTAAAATTTTCCAAAAAGTTCATACTTTAGAAAATTCCTAATTATAATGCAAACCTCTGTCATATATTTTAAGTCCACTTAAAATAAGTCAACATGAAAAATGTGGTTACTATAAAGATGGAAAAAATCAGGAAATTTGTGGAAAAGTATTATGAAGTTATACTAAAAATCTGGGTCTTTTCTTTAAAAACAGTACTTCATAACAAAGTATTGACCCCAATTTCAGAGAGTTAAGGTACAAGGAGAGAATGACACACACACTTAACCGCTGGACAATGGACAGATTAGGGCTGCTGACACCCAGTTGAAATTCCAAGTATAACTTTGGACTCCCCAAGATCTTAACTACTAATAGCCTACTGTTGACCTTCAGAAACCTTACCAATAACATAAAGTGACTAACATATATTCTGTGTGTATGTATTATTTTCTGTGTTTTTACAATAAAGCAAGTTAGAGAAAAGAAAATGTTATTAAGAAGATCATAAGAAAAATACACTGATAGTGGTGTATATATATTTATTGAAACAAATCCATATATAAGTGGAGCCCTGCGTTTCAAAAATATGCTGTTCAAGGATTGCCTGTATATACAGACTAGAACAAATTATCTGCCCAAAATGGATTTCTCCTGATGGAATTAGAGGTATATGCACATCAGTTAACCAGGGAGTGAAATATTGAGGTAAGGGCTGCTGGTGAACCTCACTGTGGGGAGGAACTGCTGTCAAATACGTTGTGTTTCCTTCCACGATGCCCCACATAGTAAGGCGAGATGGGTGGCATGATTTTTTCAGTAACTACTGAAGTTATCATTAAACGATAAAGCTGTTTTCTCCCTGTAAACTGTAGAATACTAGTAACTTTGAATAATGTGCCAGGAGAAAGTTATAATGGGATGGGGACATTTAACTTACGTCAGTCTTTTCAGAAAGTTATTCTTTTCCTCACAACAAAACTGAAAACTGTCACAGAAAAATAGAATGAAGGAAGCATTAAGAAATGCCCACTCTTGTCAGGAGCCTGGAACGGAAGTTGTTTAGTGGGACTAATCAATTGCAAGTGGCTTTCTCAATGTCTAATGGCCCTTGCATTTCCAGCGAGCTTCTACCTGGTCCTCAAATGCCTCCTTGATGAAATGTCAAGTGTCCTCATCAGCGGTGGAGAGCCGGTCAGGATTAACACATCATCTGCATGGTCCCTGTATATGTGCTGAATGCTGAGTTTATCAGAAATGCCACATTTTGCAAATGAAGTCTTGAGGATTTATAAAATGTGAGAAAGTTCAGCAAATTTGAGAAACCTCAGGCAATGATAATTCAAAAATGCCTAATAACTCATGCGCTTTGCAAAGAATTTAAGTATGCTACTATCCTCTCCAACTGAGAACATACAGTACAGTTGAGCAACACCAGCATCAGGGGTGCAAGCTCCCCTATAGTCAAAAATCTCTGTATGGCTTTTGACTCCTCCAAAACTGGACAGGTAATAGCCTACAATTGACCAGAAGCCTTAACAATAACATAAACAGTTGTGCAAGTTATATATATTATACACTGCATTCTCACAATGAAGCAAACTACGGAAGAGAAAATGTTAAGAAATTCATAATAGAAAATACATTTGCAATATTACACTGTATTTATAAAAGAAAAAAAATTCACATAGAAGCAGATGCTCAGTTCAAACTCATGTTGTTCAAGGGTAGACTATCGGGAAAGGCTATAAGTAGCATAGAACAATGTTATCTCTTTATTATTGTTTTATTAACACTAAAGCTTTCACTATGTCTGTCTAGGTACATTTTATTTATTTATTTATTTAATGTTTAGATTAATTTTAATTTTATTTATTTATTTAAGAGAGAGAAATGCAAACACATGGGGAGGGAAAGAGGGGGGAAAGAGGGAGAGAGAAAGAATCTCAAGCCAATTCCATGCTGAACATGACCCCAACTTAGGGATCAATCTCACCCTGAGATCATGACTTGAACCAAAACCAAGGTCTGGTCGCTTAACCAACTGAGCCACCTAGGTGCCCCTTAGGTACATTTTAAAACAACTGATATTTTTGGAGGTGTCATCTAATGGTCCTTTACAAAAAATGCAACATTTTTATATAAAGCTGAGTTTAATTAAAATTACATGAATTAAAAAAATTACATGGATTGAAATTCTGATTAAAATCATTCATCGGGAAGACACAATCTGATATTTCCTCCGCCCCAAATATTGACATTATGATGATGGATAGAATTGTTATCCAATCTACCTGTATAATAAATAAATAATGATTTTATTTACAATAAGAAGTTTATACTACCTTTTCAAATCAATGATTTCTTTGCCTTTGTATTCATGACTACTTTGTTGCCAAGGTCAATATAAGTTCTTTAGCTGTAAAAAAATTCCATTCAGAATCCAGGTGTTATAGCTAATGATGATAATGATGGGAACTGCCACTTGCTGAGAATGTGCTACATATGAGTTTTCCTATTAAACATTGTCTTCTAACTGCACCAGAAACGCCTGGAGAAAATCTTAAAACAAAAATGAATACAGAAAACTTGCACCTAGGTCTCTACTGAGACCAAGTGAACATCACAGTTGGGTGTGGGGTCTAGGCATCTGTGCTACAGGTCCTTGGGGGATTCTAGGTTGGATGTCCTGTGCTGAACTGATCCTTGTATGTGCATCACCTCTCTTAGTCCCCAAGTCATCAGAGGTGACCTGCCTTCAACAGGTCAAGAAATCAGTGTTTAGAGAATTTAAGCAATTGCTCAATTTCACACAGTTATTGATACGTCAAACCTGAATTTGATATACTTTAATCAAAGCCTTTGAGAAGTATTTTGGTGGGATGAAGGACTGATGGGGCTTGATACTTCCTCTACACACATAATTATTTTGGTAAATCCACTGTCAAGATAGATGATAGATAGGCACATGCCATATGTATATATATATATATATATATATATATATATATATATATACACTCACACACATAAATTAGGTGATAGATATATAGAGAGACTTTACTAACTTCTCTGTTACATTCAAACACGAAGACCCAGGTATCAGGATGGCAGTCTTTTTTTTTTTTAATTTACTTGCTTTTTGGCTTTTATTTTTATTTGAAAATTAGTTTCATGGGAGTCAACATTTTCTTGTTAAGCTCAGTGTTTCACTAAACAAACCCATTTTTCATTTTGGTGTCACAAGTAGTCACTAAGTTATGAGAATAATGAAAACAACTTATTCCCAATTCTGTAACAGAGTGATAGAGTTTTCCTTTGGTTTGTAGGGTTATTAACATGTGATTGTCAGTTATAAAGTTCACTGTTATTTTGAACTGTGGAAGGTAAGATTATATTTTTTTTAAATGACAGAAAAGGTAATTGGCTTGGAGATTTATTTATTCCATTTCTGGGATGATTTCTTTTCTTGCTTGAAATGTGCTCTTCTAGAAGCACCTTCAGTAAGGGTCCTTAAGCATCATGAGACTTCTTCTCTTCCTGCTTTCTTCTGTTTTTCGCCCACACACTGGCCACAGCATCCTCTTTCACTGGATTCCATGAGCTGCTTCCAAGGCTTTCTCACTGCATCTTTGGTGATGTCTGTTTGGTGTCCTTGAGCGTTTTTGTCTTCATTAATTTAAAGCTTCTTTTAGTTTTGCCCTTGACCTCTGCTTCCTATGTGCAAACAAAGAACTATTTAGAGTTATTGAATTTGACATTAATTTTCAATTCACTAAAGTTAAAAATTTAAAAATACAGACATCTCTGACTTTTACCTTTCAACTTATGTAAATTGTTATGTATTCTTTTTTAACCTAGGGAATTAAAAATCACTTTTACTTATGCTTGGAGTAAGGTTCAGTTAACCTAAGTTGAACAAACTAAACTCTGTTGAAAATTTTTTAAAACCCCTCTCTCGCTCTCTGCCCCAACCCAACCCGTCATTCTTGCTCTCTTTCTCTCAAATACATAAATAAAATCTCTTAAAACCTAGTTGATTAACTTTCCTTTACTGTATATATATATATGAATTTAAGTATTCTTGATAGCAATTTTACATACCTGACAAGGAAAATTTGCATATAAAATAAAAAAAATCTTCAAAAGTATTTAAACGACTTTTATAAATACTATATTAAAAATACAGTAAACAACATTAGGTAAAACATTGCAACCCAAGAATGCCCTTGATCAAATTGTATCACATTTTGCTACTTAAAGTGAAGATCAACTTTCAAGTGTATCTTGAACGTCAACAAAGTTTTATTTTTCAGTTTTGAAGCATAGTTATGTATCATAAAATGCACAGATCACATGAGTTCATTTCACTACGTTTTGACAAATGCATACATTCATGTAATTCATACCTCAATCAAAATACAGAACATTTTCATTGCCCCAGAAAGTTACTTTGTATTGACGTTTCAAAGAATAAACATTCACTAAACATTAATGGACAATACAGAACAATATTATTACCATGGTTTTGATACATCGTCAGATCTGCACTTGGTTATTTAACTTTAAACATTAGAATGTCACCTGATCTTTTAAGCAATGTTTCTCCACCATGAGCCATGTTGCCCCAGAGGGTAACATTTGGCAATGTCTGGAGACATTTTTGGTTGCCACAAATAGGAAGGATACCACAGGCATTTAGTGAGTAGTGGCCAGGGATCTTGCTAAACATCCCATAATACACAGGAAAGCCTCATGCCAACAGATGTCAATACCACTGAGGTTGAGAAAAACTGTTTTTAAGGATACAGATTGACCAATCCAGGCTGAGGGACCTGGGTCCCTGATTGTCCATGATTCTGCTCATGCATCAGCGACAAGTCTGAGATATATTTAGAAGCTAAACATATATTTCAACAAGATTTTCTACACCAGGTTCAGAAAGATATGTCAGGCCCTTTATATGGTTGATATACCTACAGGGGACCCCTCCCATCTACCATGCACGAGCTTATCTGGCAACATTCTCAAAATATGTCCACTAAGGTCAAGATTTACCACAATCCATGATTTGGAGTTATATTTAAAATATTGCCACCTGGTTCAAGTTTCATCCATAATTCAGTAGACATTTTTATGTCTTCCCATTTGGACTTGAATGACTCTCAAAACTGTCCTTCAGGCCACAATTCCAAACTCATTGCTAAGACAACCTTCCCAGGATAATCTGATTTATTCCTATTTTATATAGAGAACCATCTATAATTTCATCATCCCTTCTGGACTCAACCTTTTACACCCAAGTCTCCACCGTTTTAGTAAACATCACAGATGAGAGAAAATGAGTTTTTCATCATTCTTCAGTGTCAACATATCATATGCAAACTGTATCAAGCCCTTGTTATTTTTCCAAGACCTTAAATAGCTCTTAACTCAATGCACTTCTCTCTACCTAGCTCTCCCTAGTCTTGCTTCTGAAATACAGGCCGGCAAATTCCTCTTAAATGATCTTTTCTGCCTAATCTTATCCCCTATGTTTTATTTGTGGTATTACATCAAAAATAATCTTTCAGAAGTGAAAAAGGTCTGTACTTGTCTGGATCCAAAAGCTGAAAACCTGGAAGACCTCAGTAGTGTAGCAGAGCGAGGTACGATTTCGTTGTTTGTACATCTCCAGCAGTTAACTGACCTGGACATGGCTTGCTTGGATGAATTCTGCTATCATGGGCTATTTGTCTCAAGTATATGCAGATAAGCTGGTTCACTTCATGCATCAACGAGGGTCTGGGGGATCTCCGGGTGAAGTTTCGTCTAGGGCAGCTCAGATGGGAATGTTCAGTTCACACAGATCTGCTCTCTGCACCTTTCATCACCTACTGTGGCCAGGATGCTGTCCCAGGCTCATTTTGCATGGTGTTGACAGAAGCTGGAGAGTCCAACAAGAAGCATGTGAGGCTTCTGGAGGTCTAGCTTCAGAAACTGACACTTCTTTATTTTAACCTTATTCCAAAGCAAGTCATATGACCGAATCAAGGGATAGAGTAAGTGGGCACCACAGAGTTACCCGGCAAGGGGCATGGACCCAGGGAGGTGAAGAATCAGAGCCAATTGCACAGACCACCAGATGTGACTTCCCATTGCCCTTAAAGCACTTGTCAAATCCTTTTGCACGCTCCCAAAACCTAGTGTGAACTTGCCTTATAAACCATGCCTTCCAAGCTCATGACCTTCCTTTTTCCTGTTTCATCCCAGCCCAACAGAAGCATTGCAGATCTGCCTTCCTCTCTAACCTGAGCCTGTGCACATTCTGTTACCGGGGTGAGATGATTATATCTGCACATCATGTGCATATTCTTCAGTCTTCAGTATAAATATCAAAGTGAGTAAAAAATCTCTAGATTGTGTGAAATTTCCCTGTTTTGATTTTTATGTTCTCTACATGTTTCTCATGCACTTATTTGTAAATACTTTGCTAATACTTCTGTCTCTGACAGGTGATAGGCCTTATGATTGCCAGAGCTCTGTGTGATTCTAATTTTATTACTCAACTGATTAATTTTGTTAAAATTGTGTCCAAGCATTCATTGCTTTTATATCATATTATAACTTTGTTAGTTACCATAAGTTTTTAGTTATTTATCTGTTTTCTGATGGAATTTTGTCTCAAGGAAAGGATAAGAAACAGAAAGGCATATTTATTCAATACTTATTATATGCTAAGCTGTTTTGCATTCTATTGCCTTTGACTGTCTTAGTTAGCCAGACTCCTGTTTAACCCATTTGGAATTGAGGACTTGAGATGTTAAATCACTAATGTAAGTAACAGAATTAACTAGCATACCAGGACAGGAACTGGAATCTGAAAGGATCTTTCTCTTTGAGCCTGATTTTAATTTCTACTGTTATCAAAAAGACCATATTTATTTTTCTTCCTGGTTTTCACATACAAAACACTTTTTTCTTCAAAATTTGTGTGTATGATTCAATATTGTTCTCGTGTAGTTTAATGATTTGTCAGCTATTTAATCCCCGGGGAAATTATATCTTTGGATGCCTGGGTGGCTCAGAGGGTTAAGCCTCTGCTCAGGTCATGATCTCAGGGTCCTGGGATTGAGTTCTGCATCGTGCTGCTCGGCGGGGAGACTGCTTCCTTCTCTTTCTCTGCCTGCCACTCTGCCTATTTGTGATCTCTCTCTGTCAAATAAATAAATAAAATCTTTTTTTAAAAAGAAATTATATCCTTGATTATAATTAAAGTTTTAGATTTAACTTCAGGAAAATATTTTATAAAGGAAATGCAAACAAAATTCCCTTCAATTAAGAAAATCTTCTCAAAATCATTGAAAGGATAGTGAGGATAATCTGAATGCCTTCAAATAATACTCAGCTTATGATCAACTATTTTTCATTCCTTTCTTCCAAGTGGCAAATTCAGGGACGTGAGCTCCTTCCTTCAAGTGACTGTATGATTTTTTTTAAAGATTTATTTATTTATTTGAGAAACAGAGAGAGAATGCAGGCAGGGGCAAGGGCAGTGGGAGAGGGAGAGAGCACCCTCAAGCAGACTCCCTACTGAGTGCAGAGCCCAAGGTGGGGCTGGAACCCAGGACCCCAAGATCATGACCTGAGCCAAGATTAGTAGTTGGATGTTCAATGGACTAGGCACAGAGGCACCCCAACTCTGTGATTTTTTACTTCACATGAACAAATGAAAGACCCAGAAAAGGCAGTAGGACATTTTAGGGTAATAGACCATTTGCCAGAATCAGACACATGGGCTTACCTATCTGCAAGTGGACCAGGAAATGAGAGGCTGGGAGGTATATGAAGCTCCATAATGTGGGGTCCAGGATTCATCGATTAGGTGACTACCTGATAAATTCCAGAAAATTTATGGAAATTGAAGTATGATCCCAAAGTTCCAACTGGGGAATAGATTTTATCAAACTGCTCCAGAGTTCTCTAGGCATGGATTTTACTGTTTACATAATGACCAGCCAAACATGGTCTTCCCTTGGTCAATCTAGCTGATAGATGTGCGACCATGCGAATAAAAAAGATTTTCTGTGATGAACCTTAGTATAGCACTCTGGCATGCACATACATGCACACTGGGCTGATTTGATCACTGTCATCTGATCAAGCTATTTTTCGGTGCCATCTATCTGTTAAGTGCCTCACAGCTATGTTCTAATTTAACTCTCTCAAGCAAAAATGATGGTGCAGGTGCTCTCTTTAGTTGCTCTTAAAGGTGAGGGAATTGAAGCTCAAATTAATTAATCTGTTTGCTTAAAGTTCTGTGACATCGTAGTGATGGTGGTGCTGAGATCCATGTCCAACATCATTTGTGAACCAAGGGCTACGATCCCTTGCAAGAGGCTTAATCTTTAAAGTTTGAAATGCTGCAGGGGTAGCTTTGGAGCCATGGACCTCTCAGCTTCTAATGTAACACTCTGATTGGAGAATTCCAGTACACTAAGTTGAAGTAGGGGAGGTCCCTGTTATATAAGGCAGTGGGGATCAAGATGAACTATCTCCACATTTGGCTGCTAGATCTCCTTCTGGAGATCCTGCTACTTAATAGATTTGAAGGACAGTTTCTTTGCCCATAGGACAATACTGCGCATGACAGCTATTGTAAATTCCCTATTTGTACCACTTCCCTCAGAAAATTGTGCTTCTAATTTTCTTGTCTGCAGGCATATTTTATTACAGTTTCTTATATGTTATAAATTATTACTGCTATGAGTTTCCATAAGTGGGTGTGAGAGGCTGGAGCACGGCTTGTATGCACAAGGCATAGACAGAGCGGTGACCATCCTAAACTTGCCAGTGACTACACAGATTTATTCCTGAAGACACAATGGTGTCATATTGACTAAATTAAGCACAATGACAAAAATTCTGACCAACAAAGGATGAAATCACTGTCCCATGCTAGCAATTCCAGGCGTTCTGACCATCCAAGAAACATCACTTATTCTAGACACAATGAGCTCCTTCCTTCAGGTGCCCAGGGAGCCCACCCCTCACATGCCCACAGCAGGTGCAACAACATCATGATTTTTTGTAACCTTCAGTAAGTAGTTCATGCATTTGTAAATATTTTTTAAATTACTTCATTTTTAGAAGTAATATTAGAATTTCTGTAATGTTTAAGTTTTTGTCACCTATTTTGAATTAAACAGCTATTATAAGAACTGTATGCAAAGTTCAATCTATCGTAGGGATAAAATCCTGCAGACTCTTCTCATATCTTCTGAAATTTGAATGAAATCAAAGGCTTGTTCTCTCTTTCAAGAGTGGCTCTCTCAAATGTTATCTTGGGGCCAATTGTATAATGAATTTGAAAAGATTGATACAGTTCTCAATGTTTAGTTGAGAACTCTTGGTGATAGTTCTCTATGTTTACATAGATCATATTAATCAAAAAGTAAAATTCGTCAATATTTTTAAATTGGAGCGGCGTTTTGTGCTTCTACTATACTATTACAGAGATATCTGCAAATTAACAAAAAGATGAATAGCAGAACTAAGACTCATTTTACCAAAATAACACATGATAGAACTACATGTACATTTTTTCACAGGGTTAATAGATTTTTTTTAAAAAAAGTGTACTTTCAGCAAACAAGTAACAATGTCCCCATGCCAAGGAGATCTAATTAGGTTTGCTAGCTATATTTTCAGATAAATTGTTCTCTGTAGGTACAACTAGGCCAATTGTGGTATACTTGCACATGAGGGTTGGATCAGCTCGACTAGTACAATGCAATAAGATTCTTTAATGACCACACATTCTTCATTGATTTCAGCAGGATGGGATCTTGGGAATTTATAACAGAAAGACTCATTTTTTAATGTCAGTTTGTCAATGGTTGATTAATTAGGTTATTTAAAGAAGTCGTTATTTGGGTTTTAGTTTTACATTTTCAGTACTAACTTACTGAATAGTTCATGATATTTTATAATGTCCCATGGTACAATTTGAGTCATCTGGAATATTATTAACATATAGTCTGTGGATACCAGGATGGAAGAATGCCCTTGGGAGTACTTTAAGAAAGTCATAATTGTCTGAAGTGTTCAGCAAACATTCTTATGTCCATAAGATCATATTTCTAGTAATATTTCTGATGGACTTAGTCAGACTGTTATAGGTTCTATAACACACAAATGTTGTCTGTGATTAAAATAATTACTTTAAAATCTACAAAGGTCCTAAAAAACAAAAACAACATTAGTTAATTGTTATGGACTGAATGTTTGCATCTTCCCTCAAGTGCATATGTTGAAGCCCTACCCCCACCCCAGTGTGGTTGTTTTGGGAGATGGGACCTCTAAGGAAGAAATTCAGTTAAATGAGGTCATAAGATTGAAGCCCTCGTGTGATATATTTAGTGTCCTTACAAGTGAAATAGAGAGCTGGTCTCTGTCCAGGCATGTAGAAGAAAGGCCACATGATATCTCTGTCTACAAGCCAGGTGAGATCTCTCGCTGGACACCAAACCCTGTGAACACTGATTTGAGCCTCCAGAAAATAAATACATTTCTCATGCCTACTGCCTGTTTTATTTTGTTATGGCAATCTGAGTGGGATATCATTTATTGGTGAAAGAATGTTAAGACGAATCCTAAACATGGGTTATGAATATGAGGCTATTTAAAGAATTTAGAGAAAGTCCACATCCCCTAAGTTTGTTTGTACTCTGGTGTCTAAATGCCTTAAATTCCATAATTAAGAATTATCTTCATTGGGGTTGTTTTCTTCCATCCTGATAACCGAAGACTTAAGAAACAAAACCATGTTTCTGCATAATTCTTGGTAGAGAGGCGATTAGAAGGATGCTGATAGGAGATGGAACAGGTTTTATGATGAGACTTTACCAAAGGCACCATTCACCTGTTTGCCATTTGCCTTCTCTTAGTATGCAGTGTGGCTTCCTAACAAAGACCAAGAGCACCTCTTGATCTTCTGTTTGCCATTAGACTACAGCTCACTCTGTAGCCAACAGTTTGAATGTGACATAGCTGTGTTCTGAAGTGATAATTCAAACTGATCGTCAGAAACACAATTACATTGTTGCCTGTCAACCAAGATTAATACACAGCTACATTCCTAATATACACACACACACGCACATGCGTACACACACACATGCACACACACACATCCCACCACCACCACTGCCACTATTGCCACACATTTCAAAATGTGTCTTTTTTAAGTGGTTGACCCATGTTTCCTCTTCCCTGACAAAATTAATAATCCTGCATTAGAATATAAAATGGTTTGATAAACATTTATAAAATAATAAGCATGTTTCCAGAATCTGTTATTTTATCTACCTATTCATTTTGGGGAAAAAATGAAGATAGTATGAATCAGCATTGGATTCATAAGTAAAGATTTTCAAGGTTGGGCTCTATAAATAGTAAGAGATTTTATGATTATCATTGATGTGATTTGCAGATAAAAGGAATTTTAAAATTCTATCAAAATCAAGCTACCCTATGACCCTGCAATTGTACTACTGGGTATTTACCCCAAAGATACAGATGTAGTGAAAAGAAGGGCCATGTGTACCCCAATGTTCATAGCAACAATGGCCACAATCGCCAAACTGTGGAAAGAGCCAAGGTGCCCATCAACAGATGAATGGATAAAGAAGATGTGGTCCATATATACAATGGAATACTATGCCTCCGTCAAAAAGGATGAATATCCAACTTTTGTAGCAACATGGACTGGACTGGAAGAGATTATCCTGAGTGAAACAGGCCAAGAAGAGAAAGTCAAGTATCACATGGTTTCACTTACTTGTGGAATATAAGGAGTAACATGGAGGACATTAAGAGAAGGAAAGGAAGGGGGCACCTGGGTGGCTCAGTTGGTTAAGCAACTGCTTTCGGCTCAGGTCATGATCCTGGAAACCCAGGATCGAGTCCCACATCGGGCTCCCTGCTCGGCGGGAAGCCTGCTTCTCCCTCTCTCAGTCCCTCTGCTTGTGTTCCCTCTCTCGCTGTGTTTCTCTCTGTCAAATAAATAAATAAAATCTTAAAAAAAAAAAGAAGGAAAGGAAATGTGAACTGGGTTAAATCAGAAGGGGAAACACCATGAGAGACAAACTGAGGGTTTTGGAAGGGAGGAGGTAGGGGAGATGGGTAAGCCTTGTAGGGATTAAGGAGGTCACATATTGCATGGAGCACTGGGTGTGATGCATAAGCAATGAATCTTGGAACACTGAAAAAATAAAATAAAATGAATTATTAAAAAATAAATCCAATGTAGGAGGTTATTGAGATATTTATTTAAAAAGGTGATATAGGGGCGCCTGAGTGGCTCAGTTGGTTAAGCGACTGCCTTTGGCTCAGGTCATGATCCCGGAGACCCGGGATCGAGTCTGACATCAGGCTCCCTGCTCAGCGGGAAGTCTGCTTCTCCCTCTCTCACTCCCCCTGCTTGTGTTCCCTCTCTGACTGTGTTTCTCTCTGTCAAATAAATAAAATCTTTTTTAAAAAAAAGGTGATATATATTTCTATAAAATTTCATATCAAAATTATAAGTCATTAAGAATGAGAAACACACCTAAATGTGAACATAGAGGAAATATGAAATACTTAATATGTCCAGAGGAAAAAATCTCCTTTTAGTCACAAAGAGCTAATAGCATACTCTTAGATGTGTCTATGTCACTATAAAATACCTGTTGTGGAAATTTCCTTTTGCTGTAAATTATTTCAGAGAAAACATAAGTCCAATAGAAAGTTTGAAAATTATGGATTCATTTTGATTCTACAAAGACTTGCTGAGTGCCTACTGTGTACTGTGTTCTGGGCACCACTGGCAGACTCCAGGTCCCTGGTGCCATGTCAGTGTAAAAAGATTCCATATTCACATACACAGAGGAAACCTACATTGTTTAAACATGTAGAGGAAAATGAAAGCAACTGTGAACCCTCCCTCTCTAATGTGTTTCAGCATAATTATTAGGGCAACATTCTCCTAGAATGAATGGATGAATTCAACCCGTGATTGACAGCTTTCCCAGATGGTGTTTTCACTTTGAAAACAATCTAATCCTAGAGCCCCAGAGTTGCTACTAAATCCAACTTAATACCGTATATGGCAGACAAATTCGTTCTCCTTTCTTCTGTCTCTGCAGACATGAAGAAACCTGGCCAAAATACTGTATAACAATGCTTCATGCACTCGCGGAAATTAGTGATACTACCATGTCACAAAATCCTCCACAGAAATGATAGCTGTTGATGAAAATCCTCCTTGAATTCCAGGATATAAAAGAATGACTTGTGAGAATAAATGTATCAAAAGAAGCTCAGTATTTCAAGTTATTTTGTATGGATTAATTTTTTAAGAATTTTTTTCTACCACTTTGGAGATAAAATAAATTTGGGTGGATATTTAAAACTCTTGATGGAACAAATTTGATTTATTCGTTCTAAAGTTCATCTCATGGAATACTTTGACTTCCTTCTCTTATCCACATTTCTCTTCCATTTCTAGTAGCCTTGCTATATTATATATATAGTTTTAAGCTATAAAATAGTTATTGTGAGGGTTTTTATTTTTTTATTTTTATCTTTTTTATTTTTTTAAACATGAAATGGAGAATAAGGGTCTGAGAGAAACACAAGGAATTGTGACAGTTTGGATGAAAGAGTTTGTGTGTGGGGGTGTGCATGTGCCTCTGAGTGTACATTGGGGACCTGGGGAGGAATTTTAGTTGAACTTTGAGAAATCACTAGATTTTGAATGTGTGAAAATGGTAACATAAAGACATTTAATGGATCATGGAAGAACAGAGGCAAAAATAACATATATGAAATGGGTGCCTGGGTGGCTCAGTGGTTAAGCCTCTGCCTTCAGCTCAGGTCATGATCCTGGAGTCCCAGGATCGAGCCCCACATTGGGCTGTCTGCTTGGCAGGAAGCCTGCTTCTCCCTCTCCCACTTCTCCTGCTTGTGTTCCCTCTCTCACTGTGTTTCTCTCTGGAAAATAAATAAAAATCTTAAAAAATATATATATATGAAAAACATGAATAAATTCAATTTTGCCAAGAGGGTAGAAATTAGGTAGTGTTAAATGGTCACCCGATACCCAAAATGCAGTTGTGAGGCTAACTAGGACATCTGACCCTGGGTGAGCCCAATGATGTGGACATTTCCTAAAACTCGGAGTTGGAAAGCACCCAACCAGCCCTGGCCATTTACAAAGCTATAATAAATCACCCCACTATGCTATTGTGCATAACCAGGTACTTTTGCTTCTGTAAAAGAACAAGCTTACTGCTGTCACTTTGCTATTGGATGGAGTCATGTTCACTTTCATATGTTCTGTTCCTTGGGAGACATACCCTCCAGGCTTTGTGTCATTTCTTTGGAAACATGCCCACAAGGGCAAGTCTCGTCTCTTTAAAAACCCAGACCGCCCTAGGGTTGGGGCCTTCACAGAGCCCGGACTCTAGCGAGTGATTGCTGGCCATCTATAATAAACCTCTCATTGTTTAACCCTTATTGGTATCGGTGGTGATTCACTGAGCACACCCTATAACATTTGAGGGTTTGTCCGGGATGTAGCACTCAGTTCTCACCACTAGTTCTGACTGGCCTTGGGAGTTTGAGAGCCAGTGGGTGTACCGGAAGCAACCCTCCTGGGCGGCCAACGAAGTTCTTTCACTTTGGCCAAAGGGATCCTTGATAACCCCCAGCGCCTGCAGCTTTGGGTGGACTTACAATGCCACCTCCGGAGGTAAGTCTGGTAATGTGCACACATCTGTATGGGCCTAGAGGAGGCTGAACACAGTGTTAACTCCTAGGCCTAGGGTCCCATTGAGATGTCACTGGGCCCACTGGTCTGTTCTCAGTCTCTGGGCCCGCCAGTCTGCTCTCTGTCTCTGGGCCTACCAGTCTATTTGTTCTCTGTTGTCTTGTTTTCTATCGTGTGTTGTCTGTACTTAGAATAATGGGACAGCAATGTTCTAACCTTTCCATCCTAATTTTAAAGATTTTCAGGATTAAGCCCAGAAGTCTGGGGACCGGGTCCACAAAGGGAAACTAACCATGTTTTGTTCTCTAGAATGGCCAAACTTTAAGGTTGGATGCCCCCCTGAAGGCACCTTCAACCTGGCAGCAACTATAAGAGTACAGAACATCATTTTTAGAACTCCAGGCCACCCAGATCAGACATGGCCTGGGGGCTCCTGGTAGAAGATCAGCCACCTTGGATAAAAAGGGCCCTGACATGGGGCTCCTTACCCTCTAACTCCTCCTCCATTCTTGTTTCTAAGGTAGTTCCTGACAAAGGACCCCCAGTCCTACAGAACCCTTCAGAAGATGCAGATGTGCCCCTGCCTTATTGTACAAGCCCAAGGCGAGATGCTAGAAGGCCTCTTAGTGCAGCCCACACGTGGAGCAGTTCCTCTTATGGGCCCTTACACCTGCTGGTTCCCCAGGTGGTCCCACCTGTGTCATATCCCTCTCCACATAAATAGCCTACAAGCCCAGACTCTCCTTCCTGGGCCATGGCCCTGGAAGAAAACCTGGCTCTGGACCCCATTTCACCAATCCTTCCCTTGAGACAGGCTCCAACACTGGGGGGTGGAGGCCAGAGAACAGACCCTGTGACCCTTCATGGTCTATGTCCTGTTCTCCACCAGTGATCTATATAATTAGAAAAAACAGAATCCTTCCTTTTCTGAAAAATCTCAGGGTTTGATCTCCCCGTTGGAAACTGTGTTCTTTACCCACCAGCCCACCTGGGATGACTGTCAGCAACTCCTTCAAACCCTCTTTACCTCAGAAGAAAAACAACAGTAAACTTGTTCTTTTACAGAAGCAGGAGTAGCTGGTTATGCACAATAACACAGTGGGGTGATTTATTATAGCTTTATAAATGGCCAGGGCTGGTTGGGTGCTTTCCAGCTCTGAGTTCTGGGAAATGTTCACATCATTAGGTCACCTAGGGTCAGATGTCCTAGTTAGCCTCACAACCACCATTTTGGGTATCTGGTGACTATTTAACAGTAGAATAGTAGAAAGTAGACTGGTGAAGGAAAATTTGGGTCAGATCATTTAGGATTTTGAATTTTTGAACACTCTTCCATGAGCCATGGGAAATGGACAATGCAATTAGACAAAGCAGAGACCTGAGCACAGGTAGGTCAGGATGATGACTCTGACAGCAGAGCATAAGAATGGCAGGGAGAACTAGACACTGAGTATGAATGACTACCCCTGCTCCCCAGCTGGCAGTGAAAGAAAGATAATGAGGAAAGCATAGCCTTGATTGAAAGACCAGGGGAAGATTTTGTCAACTTTCATGTGGGCTAGAAAGAGGAATTTTTTATTGCCCTCAAATGGAGGTAAGTTGAAACATATATCACCAACAGATGTCAAATGAAAAGATTTAAAAGCTACCATCAAGCAGAGAAAATAAAAAAGTCACACATGCATGTGACATTCTCTGTGATGGGAAAAGGGAAAAGAGTTAAAGGAAAGGAAGGGGGGGTGCTTCAGTGTTGGTGGGAGCATCTGTAATTCCCCCCCCCACCGTTCTTGGGTGAGTCTCTAGGATGGATGTGAGAGTTGAGAATGGTCTAGAATGGCCTTCAATTCTCAGCTAAATTTAGACACAATTCCCATTTCTTGTCCAGAATTCTGAGGGCCAGCAGACTAAGGAGAAATTTTTCATGTCATATCCATGGGTTATCCCTATGGTAGGAATGGTAAATTTGAGTATCTTGGTCAAAAAGAGTCTTTGTCCACACCCTGACTCTCCTAAGCTCTGAGGCCCAGGTATCACAGCTGAACCTTCTTAACCAGAGAGGAAAAATTAGCTGAGGAGACACCATAGTGGAAAATAGAGTGAATATTTGAAGACCAGGACTGGGCTACAGATATCACAATGGAATGAATGGGATGAGTGCCATGACCAGATTCCACGGTTTCTGCTCGCTGCCTTCTGCCCTCACTGAAGACCACTACCTGGTTCTGTGTGCCTGGTCCTCACCTTTTGAAAGGAAAAGGCATAACTTGTCCAAATGAAGTTTCAGTGAACAGATTATTAAAATGTGGAATCTGAGATGAAGACGCTTATGTGTAAGTTTTAAAAACAGGTCATCTGCAATACTATATCTCACAAGGAAGTTGAGATACATTTGACAAACAGATAACAGACCAGAGAAAATACAGATCTGCAGTTAATGGTAGGCACCAAACAAAGGAACAAATGATAATGTGCTGAGGAAGTCACTAAGGACTGTATTCAATTGTTGATGCAGGCCAGTTTCTGTAATGTTTTGTCAGAGTCCCAAAATAAGAATGTTGACACATGCATCTTAGAGAGGTTACAGTTTATTGTTGTAGATGCAGCACATGAATTCTGCACAGATCTCATCAGAAGATATGAAGCTAGATGATATTAGGTGCATCTGTTTTTTGTATCCTTCTCAGTACTTCAAGAGAACAGTGTTTAGATTGGAAGTGATGGTTTTCAACCTGTCCCAGGTGAGACTCTGCCTTGATGTAGCAAACCCAACTTAGGTTTTGCCAAATCTTTTATACCCTAACCACATCACCCTAATATGTTAGCATATTTATGTATAAGAAGGAGATATTTCCTTTAGCAACATGTCTAGACATCACATTGCAATGCTGTGACGGTGACCACGTGGTGAACAAGTGAAATCAGTTCAAAGCCTCCTTGGTTCTGAGACCCACAGGTCTGGGCAAGCTGGTTAAAGTAAGATATAGCTCTGAAAACATGAAAGTTCTTGTCTTCCTTCCCAATGTGCCCTTAGAAGATCCTTCATTACTACTGTAAGCTCAGTATGTCTTGACTTTGCAACTTCAAATGCCTAATTTCAATGTTAAGTTCTAAAAGCTAAAATAATATACCCAAATAACTGAACTTTCTCCTACTTACTATCTTTTCCAACTTCTTTCTCCCAACTTCTTTTAAAGAATGGGGCCTAGTATGTGGTCTATTCTGGAGAAAATTCCATGTGCACTCGAGAAGAATGAGTATTCTGCTGTTTTAGGGTGGAATGTTCTGAATCTATCTATGAGATCCATCTGGTCCAATGTGTCATTCAAGGCTCTTGTTTCTTTGTTGATTTTCTGTTTAGATGATTGTCCATTGCTGAGAGGGTGTTTTAAGATCTCCCATAATTAATGTATCTGTATCAATATGACTCTTTATTTTGCTTAACAGCTGGCTTATGTAGTTGGCTGCTCCCATGTTGGGGGCATAAATATTTACAATTGTTAGATCTCTTGGTGTATAGACCCTTTGACTGATGTAGTGTCCTTCTGTGTCTCTGACTATAGTCTTTAGACTAAAATCCAATTTGTCTGATATGAGAATCGATACCCTGGCTTTCTTTTAGGGTCCATTGGCATGAAAGATGGTCCTCCATCCCCTCGCTTTCAATCTGGAAGTGTCTTTATATTCAAAATGTGTCTCTTGTAAACAGCATATGGATGGGTCCTGTCATTTTATCCAGTCTGCAACCCTGTGCCTTTTTATTGGAGCATTTAGGCCATTCACATTGAGAGTGATTATCGATAGATACGTTCGTATTGACATCATGTTGACTGTGAAGTTCATGTTTCTATAGATTACCTCTGTAAATTTCTGTGTCACATTGTGTTCATTTCTCTTTATAGAACCCCTCTAAGTATTTCTTGTAGTGCTGGCTTGGTGGTTGCATAATCTTTTAGACTTTGGCGGTCCTGGAAGCTCTTTAATTCTCCTTCAAGTCAACCTTGCTGGGTACATTATCCTTGGTTGCATATTTTTGTCATGTAATTTCCTGAATATGTCTTGCCAGTCCTTTCTAGCTTGCCAGGTTTCTGTGGAAAGTTTTGACGTTATTCCAATGGTCCTCCCTCTATAGGTAAGGGATCGCTTCCTCCTAGCTGCCCTTAAGACATATTCTTTGGTTTTATGATTCACGAATTTCACAATTATGTGCCTAGAGGGTTTTCTGGCCTTATTGATCTTGGGGAGTGTCCTCTCTGCCTCTAGGACATGAACATTAGTTTCATTCCCCAGATTAGGAAATTATTATCCATTATTTCTTCAACTATATCTTCTAGGCTTCTCTCTCTCTCAACTCCTTCGGGGATTCCAATAATTCTGATATTGGAGCGTTTCATGGCATCATTCATTTCCTTTCTTCTGTTTTCATGAGATTTTAGCTGTTTGCTCCAAGACTTCTCTTGCTCCTCTTTTTTAATCCATCTGTCTTCTAAATCACTGATACGATCTTCAGCTTCACTTACTGTAGCTGTAAGCATATTTAAATTAGATTGCATCTCATTAATAGCCTTTCTAACCTCTGCTTTCATTTCTGTTATTAGGGCTTCCATTTTGAGACTAGTGTTCTTTTCCAAATTAGCCATTGCTCGGACGATTGCTGCCCTGAATCCCATTTCTGTCATATTGCTTATGTTCATTTCCAGTAATTCTGTGACCGGGGTTGCAGTCTCAGGGTTCTTCTTCTATTGGTTCTTCCTCCTCCAAGTCATTGTGGCGAGGAGTGGTTGAGTGGGTGTATAGCTAAATATATCAGCCACTATCCAGGTGAATTGGTCACAAATCAGGGCTCAACCAATACCAGAAGATTGAGATAATTCCCTGCATATTCTCTGACCACAATGCCGTGAAACTGGAACTCAACCACCATAAAAAGTTCAGAAGAAAATCAAACGTTTGGAAGCTAAAGATGATCCTGCTCAAGAATCTGTCGATCAACCAGGAAATCAAAGAAGAACTGAAACACTTCATGGAAACTAATGAAATGAAGATACAAATTCAAAACCTATGGGATACAGCAAAGGCAGTTCTAAGGGGGAAATTCATAGCCATCCAAGCCTCACTCAAAAAAATTGAAAAATCCCAAATACACCAACTTTCATTACACCTTAAAGAACTGGAAAATCAACAAAAATTAAACCAGCCCCCACAAAAGACAGGAAATAATTAGGATTAGAGATGAATGAATCTCACCACTAATGTTCAACATAGTGTTAGAAGTCCTAGCAACAGCAATCAGACAACAGAAAGAAATAAAAGGTATTCAGCTTGGCAAAGAAGAAGTCAAACTCTCTCTCTTTGCAGATGACACGATACTCTACCTGGAAAACCCAAAAGACTCTACCCCCATACTACTAGAACTCATACAACAATTTGGTAATGTGGCGGGATACAAAATCAATGCAGAGAAATCAGTTGCATTCTTATACACTAACAATGAAAATATAGAAAGGGAAATCAGAAAATCGATTCCATTTACTATAGCACCAACAACCATAAGATACTTAGTAATAAAACTAACCAAAGAAGTCAAGGATCTGTACTCGAGGAACTACAGAACACTCATGAAAGAAATTGAAGAAGGCACAAAAAGATGGATTCCATGCTCATGGATCGGAAGAATAAACATTGTCAAAATGTCTATACGGCCCAGAGCAATCTATACTTTCAATGCCATTCCAATCAAAATTCCACCAACATTCTTCAAAGCATTGGAACAAACAATCCTAAAATTTATATGGAATCAAAAAAGACCCCAAATCACTAAGGAATTGCTGAAGAAGAAAAAAACAAAGCTGGGGGCATCTCATTACCTGACTTCAGGCTTTATTACAAAGCTGTGATTACCAAGACAGCATGGTACTGGCACAAAAACAGAGAAATAGACCAATGGAACAGAGTAGAGAGTCCAGATATGGACCCAAAAATCTATGGGTAAATTATCTTCAACAAAGCAGGGGGGAAAAAAAGACAGTCTCTTCAATAAATGGTGCTGGCAAAATTGGACAGCTACATATAGAAGAATGAAACTAGACCATTCTCTTATACCACACACAAAGGCAAACTCAAAATGGATGAAAGACCTCAGTGTGAGGCAGGAATCCATCAAAATCCTGGAAAAGAACATAGGCAGTAACCTCTTTGACATCAACAACAGCAACATTTTTCAAGACACATCTCCAAAGGCAAAGGAGACAAAAGCGAAAATGAACTTTTGGGACTTCATCAAAATAAAAAGCTTCTGTACAGCAAAGGAAACAGTCAACAAAACAAAGAGGCAACCCACAGAATGGGAGAGGATATTTGCAAATGACACTACAGACAAAGGGCTGATATCCAAGATCTATAAAGTACTACTCAAACTCAACATACAAAAAGAAGATGAACACATCAAAAAATGGGCAAGAGACATGAAGAGGCACTTCTCCACAGAAGATATACAAATGGCTAACAGGCACATGAAAAAATGTTCATCGTCACTAGCTATCAGGGAAATTCAAATCAAAACCACACTGAGATACCACCTTACACCAGTCAGGATGACCAAAATTAACAAGTGAGGAAACAACAAGTGTTGGAGAGGCTGAGGAGAAAGGGGAACCCTATTACACTGTTGGTGTGAATGCAAGTTGGTGCATTCACTTTGGAAAACTGTGGAGATACTTTAAAAAATTAAAAATAGAACTACCCTATGACCCTGCAATTGCACTAATGGGCATTTACCCCAAAGATACAGATGTAGTGAAAAGAAGGGCCATATGTACCCCAATGTTCATCACAGCAATGGCCACAATCCCAAAACTATGGAAAGAGCCAAGGTGCCCTTCAACAGATGAATGGATAAAGAAGATGTGGTCCATATGTACAATGGAATACTACGCCTCCATCAGAAAGGATGAATATCCAACTTTTGTAGCAAAATGGACTGGATCGGAATGGATTATGCTGAGTGAAATAAACCAAGTAGAGAAAGTCAATCTTTATCTATCACATGGTTTCACTTACTTAAGGTACATAAGGGGTAATATAGAGGACAGTAGGAGAAGGAAAGGAAATGGGAAGTAGGGTAATTCAGGCAGAGAAATGAAACATAAGAGACTTTGGACACAGAAACAAACTTAGGGACTTGGAGGGAGGTGGTGGGGGAATGGGAGAGCCTGGTGGTGGGTACTGAGGGCACCTATTGCATGGAGCACTGGGTGTGCGGCATGGGCAATGAATCTTTGAACACTGAAATATAAAATAAATTTAACACCAAAAAAATGGGGAAACCCATTTATGCTCCTGTTTAGTCTTTAGTAGAGTGGATATGAATTTATATCCATAAAATCATACATGCAAAAGCATATGCTTTTTCATTTTCTTAGAACTGAGTTTAATTTCTATTTCTGAATCCTCTTTCTACCTACAGCCACAAAAGATATCAGTGTTGCCATAGTAAAATGATGAAACTCTGAGGTAGATATTGTGAGCACTTATACTAAGACTCTCAGAGCAGTTCAACCCAGGTTGGAAACATTCTGAAGACACCTGGGTGGCTCAGTCTTTTAAGCATCTGCCATTGGTTTAGGTCATGATCCCAGGATCCTGGGATCCAGCACCATCCAGGGCTCCTGCTCAGTGGGGAGTCTGTTCTCTCTCTCCTTGCCCCTGCTCTTGCTGTCTCTCACTATCTTTTTATCTCTCAAATAAATAAAATCTTAAAAAAAAAAAAGAAAAAAAGAAAACAGAAACATGCTGAGACACCTAGGCCCTCTACCTGTAGATTCTGAACTAGAGTGTGCCAGAAATATGCAAGTCATATCAGACCAGAGTCTTCCCCTCAAGTATCTCTAGAGCAAAGGCCTTAATGAGCACCTGTTTTGAAGTGCAAAGGATGGAGAACTACAAGAGAATGTCTTTGTTCTTGTTTTGGGGAAATGCACAATGACATTTCAGGAAAAAGGAGTACCTATTGAAATGACTCTCAAATGTTTCAGAGGGAGACACAGAGTGAAAGAGAGGGAATGATAAGGCAAAAGGTGCAGAGTGTGAGTCATTGGTGAATTTCAGTAAAAGGATTATGGGAATTCATTTTATTACTTTGCCAATTTACCCTAACTTTCAAATTATATGTAAAATATGAGAAATTCCTGCTGAGATGGAGTTTGTAACTGCAAAAGAGAGTAGAAGAGCATGGCGGAACTCATGTGGTTTCTTAGGATCATGGTGGAGGTTACCACCATAAGAAAATGGCCTTGTGTGCACAAGTATGTGTGTCTTCACGGTCAACTCATACGTATCTTAGTGTGTGTGATATTCCTACCCATAATACATATACACACATATATAATAATGCGATCTTTCCAACTCTATGAGGTTTGCATTGTAATCATCTTTATTACGTGATGAAATAAACTTATTATTTTTAGTTAGTTTTATATATGTTTGAATGAATATGTATTCTTCATATTTATAATAATAACTTATTAGTACTTTCCATATATTATTTTTACTGCCTACAAAGACATTGCAAGGTAAATATAACTATTATTTTCATTTTGTAGGAAAAGTTATATATTTGTTTCAAGATTCCCAGCTATATTAAATAGCACAGTCAGGATTTAAACTGCATTTTGTCTGACTCTAAACCGTATGCCCATCCAACTGGACGATGGTTTTCACATTCGTGTGGGACTCTACTAACCTCCAATGAAATAGCCCTCCAGGGTTTGCTCCTTGGGGGTGGTGCTTTGAAATCATCTCCACAAAGGCCAAAGGCAAGGTCAAATAAGGAACTGCTAGAACCAACTAGAAGTTGTTTGGGGGCTTTCCAGCAGCACTTGTTAAAGTCAAATTGTGTGAAGTCTTATGCTAATAGAATAACACAACAGTCTAAGACAAATAGAAACAGTTTGTAAACAACCATGTGAGGGAGGCAAGCATTAGCCACAGTCCCATGAGCAGCCTGCTCCAGGGTGAACCTCTTCAACCGGCTCTAAGCAGCACACACTGTTAATTCCTGTCCCTTGAACAGAAACTACTCCTGTTTTTAAAAACGTGTGCTGTGCTATCTGCCTTGTATAACTCTAAGTGGTCAGGTTGATTCTTTCCATTCATCAAATACTTATTAAGTAACTTCTTAATTCTAAGAATTTATATACTGAATATTGTTTAATATTAAAATATCAAAAATGTCTATTTCAAGATAGATTTTTAAGGTTTATTTTTAGTTTTTGAAAACACATAAATGATTACAATGAAAGTGGAAAAACAAATAAATAAAACAAAACAAAACAAAACAAAACAAAACAGAAAAACTATACAAAAATTTTCCTGTATGTTGTAATGTCAAATCTCCCGAACAGAATTTCTCTAGGGTAGGCTTACACATAATACATAAGACTTTGTCTTAGCCCATTTGGGGAGCTATAATTTTTAATACCATAGACTGAGGGGCCACTTGCTGGTTCATAGAGGGCATTTTCTTGCTTTGGAAGGGGCAAAAGAGCTCTCTGTTGTCTCTCTCATGAGAGCGCTAATCCCATTCAAGAGGGCTCCACCGTCATGACCTACTCATTTCTCAAAGGCTCCACCTCCAAATACCACCACATTGGGTTTCAATATACAAATTTGGGGCAGGGGAAATATTAAACATTCAGTCTATAGAAAACATCCAGTAAAATTTGAATTTTTGATTTCTTTGTAGAATAAGGTATTTCCCAAATATTGCATGACTAACAAACTAAAAAAGCAAACATACATTTTTATTTATTTGAACTTTGAATTTGACTCATCACTCTGTATTTTTATTTGTTATATTACTATGACCTTTATTTTACAGGAGAGATGAGGTATGTAATGTGCCCATAGGTTAGAGAGCTAATCAGTGATGGAGCTGGGATTTCAACCTAGAAGCCTGACTCAGTGTCTACACACATTTTCACCATAGCTTAAGATCTTGCCTTTAAGAATTTATGGTGGTTATCTTAATGTAAAAATAGTACTTGAAACAATAATAAATGTCTATTCTTTTCTACATCATTTTTAAAGAAAATTTCTGTGCATATGTTTCTAATCCTGACTTTTATTTCCTTACATTGGCTTTAGTTATCACAATTACTGTCTTAAAGTATAACAATATTTTTAACCAGTTGTTGTAGATACTGCTATGTTTGTTGTTGTTGTTGTTGTTGTTGTTTGTTGTTTCCTGGTTAATAATGCCCCATTGCACTTCTATGCCCTGTAGAGAGGGAATGGACATACCTGTGGTTGGAAAGTCAAGCTTTTCAGTCAGTGCTAGGAGGGAGACAGGCATCATAGTCTGTAAGAGTACAGGAAAGAATCATTATAGAATTTGGGTTTTGGTTGGTTGATTTGGTGGAGGCCCGAAGGAAATGGAGGTTTAGTCTAGATTGGATGCCCAGAAAGTGGGGTCAGCTCTATGAGTGAGAATGCCAATAAAACTTATCTCTGTATGGGGGAGAATACAATGAGATTATAATTGGTCAAAAAGTAAAACTCACTCATTCTAGCTGAGAGAGGGTTTTGGCATTTTTTGGAAGACCCAGTTATAACTTGTCTTGGTCTATGATTAGATAGAATTATTAAGTGACCTAGCTTTGTCACATTTTTGTCATGTTCTAAAAGTAACCTTGTCTGAGGCTGGTATTCTGTGAGATTATATCTAACAAAAGAAAAACATGACCTAGCAGAGTTCCAAGTCAGTGTCTGAATGCCAAGGACCATTTTTTGTTTGTTTTGTTTTTATTTTAATAATCTTAATATATAATTGATATAATAATATATAATTTAATTTAATTTATATATAATATATTATATTATTATATGTAATTTTAATTTTAATAATATAATAATTATTTTTTTAAATTTCTTTTTATTTTTTAAAAACTATACAGATACTGCTAAATTCTTCAGTGGTACAAAATCATACTTCTCTCAACAGGAAGAATGCCCAATTTACTACCTTATCTCCATGAATATAGGATATATCCACCTATAACTTTGTATTTGAGCTCCAATCTTCTATATAGAACTATGAACAAGAATAACCAACTGAAAACTGGGCTCCTGCTCTTTCCTACCCTCCCTCAGTCCTTCTTCTTCCCATCATTTTTATTACCACCTTAGAAAATACAAGCACCATTGCTTGAGACAAAACCCTTCAAGTCAACTCTTGATTCCTCTCTTTTTCTCACACACTACCCCTAATTCTTACACCCTGGCAGCACCATTTAAAGATGTGCCCAGAATATTGCCACTACCTCCCAGATCCCCTTGCACTTTCATAGTCCAGGATACAACAGCTCTCATAGAATCAAAGCAATGTTTTTCCCTGCCATTTCCCTTGCCCTCTTACATGCTATTATCTTCACAGCATGTAGATTTAACCTTCAATTTGTGACTTCAGTGTAAGATACAGTTATGCCACTTTTCACCTCACAGCCCTCCGATGGCTTCTCATTTCATTCCCTGTAACCTAATCTACAGCTAACGTTGAGGTCCTGCCCAATCTTATTCTTTGTTATCTGTCTACCTCATATGTAAAACACCACACTTTGTCCACTGGACTTCAGCCACATTAGCTCCTTATATTTAGGACTAGATTATATTTAAATATATAATATATCTATATATATTACATATTTTTATATAATTATTTATATTAACATAATTATAATAAATATAAATAGTAATATAAATATGTATAATTATATTGTAATATATCATGCATCATACATGCTAGTAGTTGTATTTTATGTGTGCATCTATATATCTATATGTGTGTGTATATTTACATATATACACATGTATATACATGTGTGTATTTATAGAGAGAGAATCAGAGAGACAGATTTTAAGGAATTACCTCCCATGATTGTGGAATCTGGGAAATCTGAAATTCATATGGCAAACTGGCAGTCTGGAAACTTAAGCAGGATTTTCATGTTAGTCTTGAGGCAGAAATCCTTTCTCTTCAGTGAACTGTTGCTTTTGCTCTTAAGGAACTCAGCCAATTAGATGGAGCAGACCCACATTATTGAAGATATTCTCTTTTGCTTAAAATCAATTGATTATAGATGTTATTCACAACCATCAAACACCTCACAGAACCATCTGCATAAGTGCTTGACCAAAGAACTTGGCACCATAGCCTACCCAAGTTGATATACCCAATTAACCAACATAATGATACTCTACTACTTCTCTTTTTAATGTGTTATTCCAGAGGGTTATGGTAATATCTCTTTAGACAATTTGCAGTATCTCCATTCCTTCATGTTGTCTGTCCTTTTTTAATCTAGATGTCTAGGTTGATATCTTCTTTCTAAGTTGAACTTCTATTCCTATTGTATAGCACTCCTTCTGGTTCTTACTTGGTCATTCCTACTGACTGTTGCTGGAACTTGTATGCCTGATTAACATGTGGTCATCTATATGGTGCAGTTTTAGAGCATATTGGAACTCTACTCTACTTCCAAGATTTCTGTGCTGAAGTGTGAAACAATTCCTCAGCTTGATCTAACTTATACTCTAGAAAGGGGTCAAATGAAAGAAAACTTTCTAGTACTTTCAAGTTTTACTGCAATGCTTCTAACAGGTATTTTATTCTTCCTTTGCCTTTTCATTTTTATATTGGAATGAGCATAATCTGTGGTTCCAAATCCTGCTGACACTTACTAAATCAGTGACTTTGGACCAGTAACTTAGAATTTCAAAGAAATCATTTTCTCATTTCTCAGTTAGGAAGATGATACCTAATACGGCACTGTGGATTAAATAGAATGATTTATGCGCTGACATATACTCACCTGAGGAAATTGAACATTGAGTTTCTCACTCTTTCAAAAGACCTGGATCAGGATGACCTGGCAGTTAGATAAAAAGATTCTGAGAGTGACTGTATGGCTGGATGCAATGCTCAAAGCCATCTGCCCATCTGCCCAATGTCCAAACCATGTCTTCAGATCATGCTTGATTTTACTTTCTCTGTATTCATGTTTGAGATAACTGTGTGATATAACCTGTAGTTGGTTCTCTTCCCAAACCGCCATTTTTCCCCTAATCCAATAATAATATCTACTGTGGCTTTTGTTAGAGTATTCTGAGCAAACGTTTGATATTTGCTATTACTACTTCTTCCTTAAAAATAGTATTAAGAGCTCAATGATCATTAGACTATGGAACTCAGAGCTAAAGGGCAGACTCCGTTTCAGAATCCTGAAATTCAGATAGCTGGATTTTCAGATGGAAATTTGGAAATTCAGATGGAAATTCAGATAGCTACACTCAAACCATTGGTGCCATTATTTGAAATATATCTTATTTATCACATTTAAATATAATATCAAACACTCAGACAATACAGATGGTGCACCATCCCTTATAGATCAGTATGGAGTGTGCACACAATGTGGTATGGTTAGTAGACTCCATTCAGAAATGCTCCAAAGGTAATTCTTAGCAACCAAATTAAAAATCTATGGTTATAATAGTAGAATGCCCTGGATTATAAGAAGAGAATAATTGATGAAATATTCTGAAAACAACTTGTTTGAACACAGATTCTATTTCAAATATATAACTAAAATATCTTTCTCATTAGAAATAGAAGGTTAAGTCCCAGAACAACTAGAGGCTGCTTCAGAAATTCTAGCCCTGCTAAATCAGTGTAGACTTATACCCATACACACCATAAGGAGGACATTATATAAACACAGGCCAATTTTTGTGAAAGTGGAAATCAAATGTATATGAATTAGTTCTTGGAAACAGTTACAGGTATTCAAATACCGAGATAGCATTCAATATTGATTATTTACATAAAAGTGTGAAGCAGATTTGGGCAACTCAGAGAACTCATAACACAATTCCTTTGGTGGAGTAGTATTTTTCAGGGAATTTATTAATGGGTATAATTAGAAAATTGTTCAAATTGTGTTAAAATTGAAATAGTTTAGTTGATAAATATTGTAAATGATCATTGTCTAAATCTTATAAGAACAGAATAAATCACTCAATGTTCAAAACATAGAATTTTGACACAGATTCTATTGAAAAATAAATAATATGTCATCTTTAACATCTTTTTTTTTTAAAGGTTTTATTTATTTGACAGGAAGAAACACAGCCAGAGAGGGAACACAAGCAGGGGGAGTGAGAGAGGGAGAAGCAGGCTTCCCGCTGAGCAGGGAGCCCGAAGTGGGACTCGATCGCAGGTCTCTGGGATCATGACCTGAGCCGAAGGCAGTTGCTTAACCAACTGAGCCACCCAGGCATCCCCATCTTTAACATCTTATTGGAAGTCCTTGCTAATGGAATAAGACAAGAAAAGGAAATAAAAGAACATAAAACTGTCTTTGTAGATAACTTGATCATCTATGCAGAAAATTTGAAACTAAAGATTAAAAAACTAGAACTAATAAGTAAGGTGGAAGGATACAAGTTAATAAACAATTAATAGCTCTCTTATATCTTGTCAATGAACAAGTAGAATTCAAAATTAAAAACACAATAGTACTAACATCGGCACTCCCCAAAAAAGAAATGTTTAGGTATAAATATGGAAAAATATGTATAAGATCTACATAAGGACAAATACAAAAATCTTATGAATGAAATCAAGAACAAAAAAAAGGAGAGACAGTTCATGTTCTTAGATAGAAAGACTCAATATTATCAAGATGCCAGTTTATCCCATTTTAATTTAAAGAGTCAATGCAACTCCCATCAAAATCCCAGTGAGTTATTTTGTAACAAACTGATTCTAAAATGTATGTGAATAGCCAAAAGACTCAGAGGAGCCAATACAATATTGATTAAAAAAAATTAGATTAGAGAACTGATGTTACCTGATTTCAAGACTTAATATAAAATACAGCAATCAAGATAGTGTGAGATTGGCAAAAGAATAGAGAAATCAATACAACATAATATGGAGCCCAGAAATAGTCTCCCATAAATATAATCAACTAATTTTTGACAAAGAAGTAAAAGTAATATATTGGAGCAAAGATATTTTCCTTAACAAAGGGTGCTGGAACAATGGGACATCCAGATACAAAAAAATGAATCTGGACAAACCTTATGCATTTCACAATTTTTTTTAAAGATTTTATTTATTTATTTGATAGAAAGAAACACAGCTAGAGAGGGAACACCAGCAGGGGGGAGGGGGGTGAGAGAGGGAGAAGCAGGTTTCCTGCAGAGCAGGGAGCCTGATGCAGGGCTCCATCTAGGGACCCCAGGATCATGACCCCAGCTGAAGGCAGACACTTAATGACTGAGCCACCCAGGCTCCCTTGCATTTCACAAAATTAACACAAAATGTCTCATAGACCTAAAAGTAAAATGCAAAACTATAAAAGCTCCTAAAAGTTAACAGAAGGGAGAGCCTAGATGATTTTACATATAGTGATGTCTTTTTAAATATAAGAACAAAACATGATCCATGAAAAGGGTAATTAATATGATGGAGTTCATTAAAATTAGAAACCCATGCTCTGTACAACACAAAGCCAAGGGATACCTGGCTGGTTCAGTCAGTAGAGCACAAGACTTGATCCTGGGGTTGTAAATGTAAACTTCACAGTGGATGTAGAGATGACTCAAAAAAAAAAAAAAAAAAAAAAAAAAAAAAAAAAAAAAAAAAAAAAAAAAAAAAAAAAAAAAAAAAAAAAAAAAAAAAAAAAAAAAAAAAAAAAAAAAAAAAAAGATAAAGTCAAAAGAATGAGAAAACAAGCCCAAAGACCGGGAGAAACTATTTTCAAAAGACACATCTGATGAAGGACTTTTATCCAAAATATATAAAGAACTATTAAAACTCAACTGTAAGAAAGCAAACAATTTAATTAAAAACTTGTACAGACTTTAATACCTTGCCAAAGAAGATATATAGATGGCAAATAAACGTGGGAAGAGATGTACTACATTGTACTCCATTAGAAAAATTCAGATCAAAGAACTGTGAGATATCATCACATGCCCATAAGAATGGCCAAAATCTATAACACTAACACCACCAAATGTTGACAAGGATGTGGAGAACAAGAACTCTCTCATCCATCACTGATAGGAATGCAGAGTGGTACAGCCCCTTGGATATGGTTTCACAGATCCCTATAAAACTGAACATAATCTTACCATATTATCCAGCAATTATACTCCTTAGTGTTTCACCAAAGAAGTTTAAAACTTTTACCCCCCACAAGAATGTACACACAGTTGGTTATAGCAGGTTTATTCATAATTGCCAAAACTTGAGAGCAGCCAAGATTTTCTTTAGGAGTTGAATGGCTAAATAAACTGTGACGCATTTAGTAATGGAATACTAATCTGTAATAAAAATAAATAAGCTAGCAAAGCATAGAATGAGATGAAGTAAGCTTAAATGCATATTAGTAAGTAAAAGTAGCTAATATGAAAATGTTACATAGTGTCTGACTCCAACTTTAAGAGATTCTGGAAAAAGCATAAATGGTGATGATTAAAAAAAATACTGGTTGTTGGGAGATGTGGAAGGGATGATGAATAGGCAGAATGCAGGATTTTTAGGGCACTGAAAGTACTGCATATGATATTATAATGATGGATATATGCCATTATACATTTGTCCAAATCCATAGAGTGTAAAACACCGAGAATGAAGTTTAGGTACACTATGGACTTTGGATGACTATAGTATGTCAACATAGGTACATCCTTGGTTAAAAAAAAATGTACCATTCTCGTGAGTGGTGTTGATAATTTGAGAATGCTATGTTCATGTGGGATCAGAGAGCATATAGGAACCTGTACCTATCTTTGTTTTGTTGTAAACCTAAAAATTTTCTTTAAAAATATAAAAATAAAATAGTATGGCTTTTTGTATTTGTTTGGGATTTAAAACAACTTTGAATCTGTAACTTAATGTTTTTCATAAGTTTAAAAAATTCTTGATGGATATCTCTTCAAATATTTGTGTTCTATTTTATGTCTTAACTTCCTCTGCAACTTCAATTATACAAATTATTATATATTAAACCTCTTTGTGTCCCTTTTGTATTTCACACTCTTGTTTTTGTTTCCTTTAACCTTACCCTCAGTGTGTCTGCACATTTTCTTATGATCTGTTCCTGTTTCATTAATCCTCTCTTCTGCTTTGCCTACTCTAATAATTCCATCTATAGTATTCTTAAAGTCAATTATTGTATTTTTCATCTTTAGAATTTTAATTCTAGTCTTTTAAAACATATACTCAACTTATCTATTGCATTTCTCATGTTTTCAAATTTAATTTCTTGAACACACTAACTTGTTATTTAAAGTCTATGTCTGTTTAGAATATTTAGCTCTTCTGGCAATTTGTTTAACTATTTTCTTCTTTCTCTTCTCTTCTTCCTCATACTCATCTTTCTTCTGATTTTTGGGTCTAAATCATTTGATCTCGCTTCTTTGAATGCTAGATAGAGTATAGAAACACTGGAGAGATAATTGAAGCTCCAAATGATGCTTAACTCCTCCAGATAGAATTTACCAGATGGGATTTAACACAATAAGGCACTGAACTAATTTGAGGGTAAATGTTTATCTTTGTAAGGAAAATTTATAGCCTCAGAAACAACCAGAAACCTAATTAATTAATTAATTAATTAATTTTTAAATTTATTTTTACCAGTGCCCTGCCTTCTTGAACGTTATTGCCAGTGAGTCTAATGAAAGCACTTTTTAGGGTCTTGGTCTCTTGACCCTTACTTAGGCTAATGGCAGATCCCCATAATATGAATTTCTATGAGTTGTCTGAAGCCTTGGTTTTAGTTTTTGCAAAGGTCAACATAATTCTAGTTCATCTGTGAGGCTGCCAATTTCGATTATCAGAAGAAACACACACAACAAAGGAAATAGGCATGGTGGGAGGCTGTGAAAAATGAGAAAAAGAATAGATTTTTAAAAATTGTTATTGCGATTGAGAAAATCTTATTTTGTACTGACATAAGTAAAATTTGATTTTCAGACACTAGACTTCTCAGGCTTTGGGCAAGCCATTTGTCAAGAGACTAAAGAGGGAAATCTGTGCTAAGTTTCAAAGCCATTTGTTTTCCCCTTTTTTCAGAATGATGGCCCCTCACGTTTCGCTTATCTTAGTATTTTCCAGTGACTTCAGCAGTTTAAGCATATTTATGCATATATTCATATCCTCTAGTTATTCATGGGGAAGTTTCAGTATAATAAAAGCCAATCCATTATTTCAGGAATTGTAAATCAAAGTATTATACTTAATAGAGGATTTTCTATCTTGTGTTCAAATTTATTCATGATTAATTGGCTTAGAACATTTGGGTTTAGGGCATTTAGAGAGTGTGGTTATTGAAAACTATAATCTCATGTTATTTAATGCAGAGTGGGGATGCATATTATTTTAAGGGAAGAAAGACTTGTATGATCCTCTCCAATATGATTCTTTCATAAATGTCCTATTGTTCTGCACTATCCTTTTTTTGGGGGGGGAGTTCAAAGGATGGGTAAATGGTAAAGACAGGGGTAACTTCAACATATTATTGAACTTTCCAGTTTTTCATCTGCTTTTGATTTCTAAAAATACTGCATTATAAAAAATATTTTGTATGATTTTAAGAGCTCAAAGATTTAAATTTGTTGAAATTTGTTTTGTGGCCAAAAACATGCTATATCTTGAAGAATATTCTATTGACACTTCAGAAAAATGTGTCTTCTGACATTGTTGGCTGTAGTGTTCTCTCTTTGTCTCTTTGGTCCAATTGTTCTAAGTTCGATATTTCTCATTGATGTTTTATCTGATTGTTCTATTCATTACTTGAAATTGGAGTAGTGAGGGCTTCTATTTTTATCATTATATTATTCATTCTTATCATTTGTATGGGATACATCATGGGATTATCATTTGCATGGGATACATCTTTTATCATCTTTTCACTTCCAGCCTCTGTGTGTCCTTACATGTAGAGTGAGTCTCATATAGACAGCATATTGCTGAATCATTTTTCTTTTTTTTTTGGCCCATTCAGCCAAATACATCTTTGATTAGGACATTTAACCCCTTTATCCCTGTATATTTGTAGTAGCTACTAACAGAGCAGAACTTACTATTGACATTTTGTTAATTGCTTTCTGTGTTTCTTGTAGGATTTTGCAATCTATCTTAAACTGATTATAGCTTAACTTTAATCACATACAAAAGTTTTACACTTTCACAGTTCTGCCCCTACATTGTTTTTTATGTCACAAATACAATTCTTTATTATTGTGTTCCCATTAACACAGATTTTATAGGCCTCTTAAAAATATTTTGTTGTTGTTGTTGTTGTTGTTGGGTATATTTTTGTTTTGTTTTTTAAGATTTTTAAAATTTATTTGACAAAGAGAGAGAGAGATCACAAATAGGCAAAGAGGCAGGCAGAGAGAGGGGAAGGCAGGCTCTTCACTGAGTGGAGAGCTTGATGTAGGACTCGATCCTAGGACCCTGAGTTTAACCCTCTGAGCCACCCAGGCTCCCCTTGTTTTTGTTTTTTAAGTAGGCTCCTTGCCTAGCTTTGGAGCCCAGCGTGGGGCTTGAACTCATGATCCTGAAATTAAGACCTGAACTGAGATCAAGAGTCAGATGATTAATTGACTGAGCCATCCAGCTTCCTCTAAAAATCCTTTATCTTTGAAAATTCTATACAGGGATAGAAATTGGGAAATCAATTTTACACACCAAAATTACAATAATGCAAGACTTATGTTTATCTATATATTTAACTTCACCTGAGAACTTTGTATTTTCAAGTAGTTTCATGTTGCTGTCAGGCATCCTTTCATTTCAATTCAAAGAACTCCCTTTAGCATTTCTTACACTGTCAGTCTAATGGGGATTCTCTCAGCTGTTGTTTATCTGGGGATGTATTAATTTGACTTAATTTTGATGGACAGTTTTGCTGTCCATCAAAATGGATTCTTGGTTGACAGTTTTCTTTCATCACTTTAAATATATCATCCCATTCTTTCTTTGTCTTTATGACTTCTGATGAGCAATCCACTTAAAACTTTATAGAAGTATCTTTGAATATAAAGAATTGCTTTTCTCTTGCTGTTTTCAAGGCTCTCTCTTTTTGTCTTTAACTTATGACAGTTTGAGTACACTGTGCTGGAGTTCAGTGAGCTTCCTGGATTCACATGTTCACTTCTTTCTCCAAAGTAAAGAAGTTTTTGACTATTATTTCTTTAAATAAGTTCTCTGACCCTTTCTCTCTTCTTCTTCTAGATTCCCATATTGCATGTACTGGTCCATTAGATGTTTATCCTATAAGTCCTGTAGACTTTTTTTTTTTCTTATTGATCCTCTGACTAAATAATTTCAAATGATTTATCTTCTAGTTTGCTGCTTCTTTCATCCACTTGGTCAAGTCTGTTGTTAATTCTCTCTAGTGACTCTACTAATTTGGTTCTTGTTTTTCATCTCCAGAATTTCTGTATTTTTCCCCTTGATTCTTATCTGTGTTTATATTCTTATTTTTTTCATGTATCATTTTACTGACTTCAATCAATTGCCCATCTGTGTCTTCTTTTAGCTCAGTGAACATCTTTAAAAGACTTATTTTAAATTCTTTGTCAGGAAACACAGTAATTTATATTTTTTTCATGGCCAGTTTATGGATATTTATTTTCTTACTTTGATTGGGTTATGTTTCCCTAATTCTTAGTACAGCTTGTTATCTTTGGTGAGATTTGACCATTTGAAATCATAGCCACCTTTTCTAGTCTTTGTGGGCTGGCTTTATAATGAAAAGCTCTTCACCAATATACTCAGCTAGAGGTTTTGAAAACCACTCAAATTTTCAAGGTATGAGTCTTTTCTAGACTTGTGTAGATGCCTTTATTCTGGCACATATGGCTGTTTTCAACTATTTTGATTTTCCTAAGTGGCCCATACCTGTTTCTTCTTAGGAGTTTTCAATTTCATTTTCTGTTGTAGTCTTCTGCCTATAATTTCTTACTCCTCTTAGTTGCTAGGCTGTAGAATTGCAGATATACTAGGGCTTGCCTCTGATTTTAGCAGCCTCCAACCTCATATTCAAATCATACCACTGTTCCTGTCAACACTTGAGACCCATGACCCAGGGACCCATTCCCTGAGCAGCTTCCAGACAAGTCCAAATGCTGGATTCAAGTTCCATACACTTCCTCTCTCCTCAGGAAGGAGTTAAAAATTAGGATCTCTCACCAATCACACCAAACTTTGCTGGATGGGAAAAAGGGTGGGAACAAGCAAAATACAATAAAATTTCTTCTAACTAGCATAATTTCTTCCCTTGGTTATGCAGTTGTCTGGGGGTTGCAGTCCCTTAAATGGTTTCTAGTATCCTCATCAGAGTATTGTGGTTCATGTACTGCTGTTAACTCAGCATCTTCCTTAACTGGTGGGGACCTTGGCTCCTCATCTGCCATTTTATTGTTGTCACTCTAGGTAAGTCATTTCTTGAGTCTATCCTCCCATAGTTTCCTAAAGTGATGTTTGTTAAAAAACATAGAGCTATTTGTCACCGCTGGGGACCAGCCTCGGCAGAGATATGGGTCCTGAACCACAGGATGTCTGGCGGGCGAATAATGACACAGGCACGGAAATCTGATGCAAACTGACAGACCCGAGGTCAGTCAGGAGAGACCTATGAAGCAGGTTCAGGCTCACTCTCTGGCTTTTTAGCATTGACTTTCTAGCTCTAGCTCTCTAGCTCTGGCTTTGGCCTTCTTGCTCTACTTCTCTCTCTTCTGTCTCTCTTTGCAGGCTCCCTTGCTGTTGGCTGGCTTTCTTGCTCTCCTCTAAAGCTCTCTTGCTGCCTCTGCCTTTGTCTCTCTTGACTGACAGGGGCCCCAGTCTTTTATTATTCAAAAGTGAGGAAGTTGGGTGGTGCAGTTAAGTCTAACTGCTTTTGCATCAGCCCTAGAGACAGGATTAGTATTGTTACAGGGTACAGAGTGATTGCTTAAACTCACAGAAGTTGAGACCATTGCAGCACAGGGATCAAGAAATACAGATAAGAGATACAGAGATATGATTACCGGGAGGAGGATTAAATGGAACTATGTCTTGAATAAGCACACCAAGGACATATTGCCCTGACCCACAGGGTACATGGCTTTTTGGATTCTAGGTGGGGAAAGCCCAGAGGGGTTTTCATTCACATTCACAGGTACCTCCACCAAAGTTTTCCAGTGGCTTGGGCATGGCGGGAGGGGCGGATCACCCATGTCCCCGACAGCTATTTTAAAGACTATTAGCCTGAAATCTTATTTATTGAAAATTAACTTAGCTTCATACTAGACTCTTGGATCTCATTTTTATTTTTTGAGAATATTTCTGTAGAGAATTTGAGGCTACATTAGCATGTTCTTCCTTGTAAGTCAATTGATTTATTTTACTCTGCCCAAACAACTTTACCCTTAACTGTATACCTTATAAGCTTATTAAGGAAAGTCTTAGTTTTTATCAAAATGTGTCCATGACATATAATAGGCATGTTCAATACCAATAGTCAAGGTATCTTTTTTTTTTTAACATCAGAAAACATGTCTTAAATTATGTCAAGTTTGAATTTCTCCAGAAGCAGGTTTTTTGACGTAGCCTTGGATACAGGTGATGTCAGACTATAGAGGGAAGAAAGCAAAGATGAATCTGTGAACTACGAAAAGGCAGTAAATGTGTGTTAATGAGCAGGTTACCATTCTCAGCAATTGCAGCTGAGTCCTATGGGAACTCTTAGGAAAAAAAAAAAAAAAACACATAAAAAATGGAAAAATTAAAAAGCTGGCATGTTTATTTATCAGTTCCAGGACCTCATTGCTTGAGGGTTGCTCCTGGAGGTGTTAGTTACCCAGTATTTCTATAATGTCCTGGGGAAGGGCTCAGCAAGTTCCCAAGGCAAGATCTTGAGCTCTCTGGAAGAGAAGTAGAAGGATGAAAGTGATTAACTTAGCAGCAGAAGTGCTGGGAATTGTCCACTGTGTTTTCAAATTACTCAGAGATGAGTTGAGGGGATATATGGTTATATATCAACCATGTCTGCTGCAGTTTACTCCTGTCACTCAAGACTGTTCATGGTCCACTGTGAATTCACTGTTACTACAATTCATATTGGCAGCCAACTTTGATTTCTGCAAATAAGTTTTTAACAGAATATGGGAAGAATTCTGTAGTCCTACTGCTAAAACTATCATCATTTTCCTCCTATATCTCACACTATAGATTTGCCTCTTTTCAGAGAATTCTTCTGCTCATTTAAATTGCTTGTCCAGTCCAGACATTCTTGCCCGAGGGATTCAAGTCCCTGGTTAATGTGGTTTTCCAAGCTGCTATTATTCTAATTTCCATTTTACTATTTTCACCAATCATGAAACCAGTAGATGTTACCTGGGGTTCACACAAACTTGTCCAGATCCAAGAATGTAGAAAGAATTTTTTTCTCTCACCATTGTCATCAGCATTAAACTATTCTTTGTACAATGATCTACCAAGGGGAACTGGTGTCCATGATAGCTTTAGATTCAGTGGAACACTTACTGTATACTCTGTGGAAAGCATGTCTTCCGCAATCCTTTAATGGGAGTTCCTTTAATTATACTGAGCCTTAAACTGTGCATTGGGTAGTGCAAACTCCTCAAAGGAGTCCCTGAGAGTGATAGAGAGAGGAGCTAATCCTCTTTCTACTTTCTTAGTTTCTAAATGAAAGAGACCCATGGGAACCCAAATGCATGTAATGCACTTAAGTCCAACCTACAAACTCTATCCTAAAAGACAGTGCTATGTCCCACAAAATAAAATCTTCAATGAGATAATCTCACTGTGCCTATAACACATTTCTACATTCCACTGTCACAGTAGCATTTGGGGGATGACAGCAAATTCCATCATCACATATTTATTGTTCCTTCTTCCATCATGAGACCATCATTCAAAAATGATGCTGTGTATGATTTTATACTATTAAAGAAGATCATATGTAACCTCATAAATAATAAAGGGATAGAGGCACTGTGGACAAAGGAGGTAAATATTACCCACAGATTCATCAGATTAATAATTGGTTCTAAATGAGAGTAAAGTGCTGCCTTTCCCATCATAGAGGTCTCATGTAATCAACACATCATGAAGTGTACTTCAGTCTCCTCAAGGTGTGGTGCCTTATATAAAGCTTAGCATTGTTCTTGACAATATGCAGAATGTTCAGCAGATGCCGTAGCTAGATCAGTCATGGTGAAGACAGTTGTGCGTTGTTGAGTTCACATATAGACAGAGACTGTCTCACTTTCACTAGCAATACTCTGTCTAATAACTACCCACTGACTTCTGTACACTGACAATTTCTGGTGGCTATTGATGTGAGATACAGATATCCTCACACTTTGTATGAGGGTCATAAAGCTATCCTTATGACTCTTTCTCAGACAATGTTTCCTCTGATATTCTAATCTTTCTCCTTCCAGCATTTCACCAATAAGCCACTAACATTGAGTCCCTATATATCTTCATTTCAGACCACTGTGACTTCATACTTAGTTGTATAAACAAGTTCACCACTCAAGTTCTGCACACTGAGAGAATTTCTCCTCATAGCTGCATTTAAGGCCTTCCATGGTCCAAATCTTCAATAACTAGCATTAATTAGATGGTTCTTTTTCAAGAATTTCTAGGATTCCAGGGGCACCTGGGTGGCTCATCCATTGAGTGTCTGCCTTTGGCTCAGGTCATGATCCTGGAGTCCCAGGATCAAGCCCTGCATCAGGCTCCATGCTTGGTGGGAAGCCTGCTTCTCCCTTTCTTACTCCCTCTGCTTGTGTTCCTTCTCTAGCTGTGTTTCTCTCTGCTCTCTGTCAAATAAATAAAATCTTAAAAAAAAAAAAAGAATTTCTAGGATTCCAGGTGGCTGAGTGACTCAGTCAGTTAAGCATCTGACTCTTGGTTTCAGCTCAGGTCATGATCTCAGGGTCATGAGACTGAGCCCTGTGTTGGGCTCCATGCTTAATGTGGAGGGTGCTTTTCCTTCTCTTTCCCACTTTTTCCCTCTATCCCCTCATGTTGGTGTGTGTGTGTCTCTCTCTCTAACTCAAATAAAATCTTTAAAGAAGAAGAAGAAGAAGAAGAAGAAGAAGAAGAAGAAGAAGAAGAAGAAGAAGAAGAAGAAGAAGAAGAATTTTCATGCTTCCCTTCATTTGCCTGGCTCAGAGTCTGAGAACTTGTTCAAAAGTGGAAGCAGACCAAGGATCATATATATTTTTTATTAGAATGGCTGAGAACATCATTCTTCTTGCCAGTTCCAGGTCTTCTTTGTAAGTCAAGTAATGAAATCATTCTCTCACCCTTAGGAACATCATGAATTGTTAGCTATATCCAAAGACCTTTGCATTTCAAACTGCCATGGATCCTACCCCTACTCTGATACCCACCAGTTTCTACTCCATTGTTTCTAAGGCTCGGTGGTTTCTCTGAAAAAGAAAATAGTGTTCTTTCTTCTTTTTGGTTAGTCCTTTCTCCTCTGCTTCTCTGAACCAAATGTGCTCCTAGAGGGCCTCTGCCATCACACTTGCCCATACAGGTACTCCTTCACACTGCTGCATGTCAGATACAGAGCTTTTACTAGTGAAGTGAGTCTTCATCTCAAGGAATTGTTGTGTATGTATTGACATTTTCTGAAATCTGCAACCTCTGGGCCATGTTTCCACTCTATATTTTTTAGAGTTGTACTTGTTTTTGTTCCATTGCATTTCCTTCCCTTATGAATGCTGCTTTATCTCTACTGTGTTTGCCTTCATCCTGAGAATAGTGACTTTCTTTCTGTACATTATGTTCCTGGCTTTCTGTGAAATTTATCATCACAACAGACAACATCTACTTCGGTATAGTCCTCCCTTGTAGATCCACACAATACCAGCAGGTTTTGTAGTCTCTAAATGCTTGTACAGCCTATAAATTGTAATATATTCTACTTTTGATAACAATCATATTTGTATAGTTCTTTTCGTACTATTTGCCACCCCAACCCAACCATTCATGTAGTTGCTTTATCGAAGTTCTGGAAAAGGATAGGAAGGATATGCTCTCGCATTACCCTGCTTGTGTAACAATCTGCAAATTGGGACCACTCAAAAACAGGAACCTGAACTTCTTTCTTGGTAAATAAGATTTAATAAATAGAATTCAAATTTGAAACTCTAGGGTGAGTGAGATAATGATTTATATGCACTAATAATCAACTTAAATAGTAGACATGAAGCTTTGTGCTTTATGTATGCTTATACACACTTATTTAAATGATATAATAAGTAACAATATAGGCATTATGGTTTTGATATCTTTAATTTATCATGAGGACAATGCAGCTCATAGAAAGTCAATTGATAAGCATTGCCTAATATGAGTTAACATAGATAAATTTTGAGTCCACATCCAACTGGTTCCAAATTCATGAATGTTTTTTTCTCCTTCCTTTTCTTTCTTTCAGTACATGGTAATAAGAGTAACACATGGAAATACTTGAAGTCTCACTAACAAAGAAAGTTGAAGGATGTTTATACTTCAGAGAAGGATATCCTCATTCTCAGAAAAGCTCTACTTCAGACCAAACTAACCAATATTGCATCTCACAGATAGTTGGATGATAAGTTAATATTATGATTTATTTCTGATTTATATTTGATTTGAAAACCCACAGAAATTCCACATGCTAGATTAAATCATAAAGTACAATATACTAATTACAAAATTGGTGTTAAAATCATTAATATTATACCAGAACTTGGGTAAAATTTGGGTAATACAGCAATTTTTATATTTCTGCTGCAACTGCAGAAGGAGAAATACTTACGAGTTTAGTTTCCACTGGTATAATGTGAAGCTAGCCTAGCTAAGGAGGAAGTGCTGCTGAGTGTGAAATCTATGTATCACTGTTAAATATCAGCCTCATGTATTTCTCTGAATTTTTTCTTTTTCTAACATCTGAAATCTTTATTAAGGATGATGTGGTTTGCCATATATATCTTATTTGTAATCATATTCTTGGCTGAAATCAGCTTAATATTTAAAATGTTACTTTTTTAATGTTAATATTTGCTTTACTCTGGTATGTATGCTGTCACTCAAGACGGTATTTTTTTTTTTTCCATTTGCTTCTACGATGTTAAACTTCAAAACTGTTATCAGTCCTGTTTTCACCCTTTGTACTTTTCAGTTCCTAAGCTATCAGAGTCCATCAGAGCTGAAGTATGAATTAAATTAAAGAACATTTTACTCATTCAATATCCATGATCTATTAATTCCTGTTCTCTCTAATCTCTCTACCTCATTTGGAGGATTACAGAGAGTCGATTTAAGCATGACATTGCTTTTTGGTTATTAGATTGGAAATCAGGCTTACATTAAAGAGACTCTTCTTTCATTTGTGGAAAGGTTAAACTACAATTGATAATTCAGAACCAGGTACTTGTGACAACATTGGATTAGCAAATAAGTAGATCAAAAAGAAATTGAAACGATATTCACTACATTACTTGGATGGTACATGTAGAAATAACAAGACAAATGGATAAATAAGAAAAGATAATCAGAAAAGCCCAAACACAGAATTAGGAAGAAAAGGGCATATGGAAAGACTGAGAGCAAAAGAATGAGAAAGATAGAAACAAAGAGGTTTGATAAGATTGTTCATTTGACAGAGAATTCTCTTTGAGATATCCTTCATTATTCAACTTAAAAATTTCCAAGAGTGGTTTTGTCATTAAATTACTTTTTTTCCAGTTTGCCCAGACCTTCACAACCACCCACTTCCTCCTACAAGCATCAGTTTGTTCCCTGCAGCACTGCCTTTCCCACCATCCAGGATCTTTCTCAAATAGAGCTGTGAGGCTCATGTTGGTGAGTGTTTCTTCCTCCCCACAGTGCTGCCACCTTCTTTTCCTCCAGACCCAGCGAAGGGGTTGCCTCTGTTGGATCTCACTCTATCCCTTAAGTAGGACAAGGCTCCCCATAAGGGCTGGCAATGAGATAAAGCTAGACTTTTTGAGGCAACAACTTGCACCAATAAGGCTTCTATTTCTTGCTAAGGAATGGGGTCTTCTATGGAACTAAAATCAGTCTTCTGGAGAAAGGATCAAATAAACCAGAGAAGAGATCAAATGAGCTTAGATAATGGAGATTGGGAGAAGTTAAGAGATTGGGAGAACAATGGAAAATTCAAGCAAAGAATCATGGAATATCAAGTTATTATCCATTGGAAAGTTCAAGAAGTGAAATCATGACTAAAAATTGGCATTTAAGTGAATAGGAATTGCCTAGGCATGAGAAGAGAGCTAGGGAAGGGTGGAGTTGGAGAGGATGGGATGAGAACAAAGAAAAGAGAAGACACACAGATACAGGGGGCCAAGGTGACAGCAGACTCATTTAAACCAGAATTTATGTGTGTTTGCTTAATTAATGCACTCAACAGCTCCTGTACCCCGACCTCAGTATCCCTGCTCCAGTTTAGAGACCTGGGGCTGGGAGAGCCTTAGTAGACATTTGCTCCTGTTGCCATGTTCTGTAAGTGTTTGATTGTAGGGGAAGATGGATTGTCAATGAGGATTATTGTGAGGTCACTCTCCCAGGAGAAACAGGAAAGCTCAAAGAGGCTGTCTGGAAATGCCCAAGCTTTTTTTAGGATAGTAAGATATTTGGTCTACAGCCATGACTCATACTTCATTTGGGATTCTCTAACTGTCTGCTCCCATAGGGGTAAGACTTTAAAAACAGTTTGATAGCTTGAATGTCTTAGTCTTCATGACTTATGTACACCAATTTGAATAGGTTTAAAGCAAATTTACAAAGTCTAGAAAGTGGTCAGCATTTCAAACATATGAAACTTCTATGGCCAGAGCTGTAAGGAAAGCATAATATTAACCTATCTGTGTAATGCAAGGAGTCATGAATATTTTACAACCAGTGGTACTGTATAAATAAATGCTTATTCAACTGAATTGAAACAGTGGTGATAAATATAAGGGAGAAGATAATGTTTACAGAGTTCTAAACTTGCTCCTATGAATTAAACAATACCTCTCTCACCTAGCAGTGTAGGGCTTCAGTAGAATTAGAATAGAAATTGCTAAATAGTTACACAAAACACTGGACTCTTCAAGCATTTTTTCTTCTCTTGGAATTGAAATCACCTGTGAGAGAGCATCGTTCCTTCCCCAAGCTTTCACACATGTCACAGGCAGGAGGTAGCAGGAGTGAGTATACAGGCCACCTTCATATAGCTGTTAACATTATGGGAAAATTCTAAATAAAGAGCATTTCACAAACAAGCAGTGTTAGAAGCCAGGTCACCAAGAATATCCATGCATAGTGACAAGCAGTTGGATCTGGGCATGAGCAGGATTCTTGTCTGATGCAGTTTTTCGTGAGACTTGCATTGATACTGCCTAAGAATGTTCTGCAACTTCTTGCACCTTGAGCACCAGATATCAATACTGTATACATAAATGCTCATTCAAATGAGCACTTTAACCTATTACAACAGGGCCTTGGCAGATCATCCCCAGTATCTCAGAAGGAGCTCAATGAGAGGCAACATTTCTCCTTCACACACAAGAAAGTAACAGTGCCTAGGCTCACTCATGGACAGGTTAAATCAGTGAGCAGAACTGTGAGAGAGAGACCTATATTCCCAACAACATCTCTTATCTGCATGGACATACTCCTGGTCTCTAGACTCTCATCTTTCTCACCCAATGATAAGAAGAGATCTCTGGGTTTATATTCATTTCTAGTATTTCCCTCCTTCTTATAGGTCTAACCCCCAGAAATGCTCAGTTGAATTCAGGTGTTTTAGAGAATACTTTGAAGTATATTTTGGACTCAGCTTAACCTAATTGAATTGATGGGATGTCTGAGATACCTAGAGCCAGGCAGAGAGAATGAGGATTTGCTGCATTTCTACTATTCTCTGGCATTATGATATGGACAAGGCCTGTGCAGTCAAAGAGAACTGGTTTTGAATCCTTATTCAATGCCCCTTTTTAGCTATGTGGTTTGGGATAGTCTATTTTACCTCACAGCATCAATTTACTCACTTGTGAAGTGTATAATTGTTCTTATCATTACTAATATTGTTAAAATTTAATAACAGAAGTAAAACATCTAATGAGTCTCTTACCTCCTAGATGATAACAATGACGGTAACTACTACCATGACACTTTATACCTTATTTTCACTTCTCTTCCTCTATGGCTTCTAATAGATCTCACATAAGACAGATGGGCTACAAGAATGAATGCATGGCTAAAATGAAAATTATCATGTACCTAGCTAGTATTGTATAAGAATAAGTACAATGCATAATAATTTAACAAGATGATTCCACACACTCAAAATTCTTAACTTCAATTTTCTTTTTCTCTTCTCAGTCGGTTTTATTTCAGTATATTCTTTTACTCATTCCTTATCAAACTTTTCCCATTTCCCAGAAGCAAGTTTTTTTAGTGAATATCCTGCAGTTCTAGTCAAATTCCCATAACATTCAGCAATATTATTTTTTCTAGTTATATTTTTATATATTATATATATAATATATTATATATCTTTATATTATCGTGCATGTCTGTGTGATGTTTCAATTACTAAAAGGCCAAAAGTTTTATCCTATAGAAATTACCAGAATAATTTACAATCCATTATGGGCAGAAAAATTGTCTTCCCAAAAATGTCTACATCCTAATTCCCAGAACCTAGGATGATGTCAGGTTGGATGACAAAAGGGGATTAAGATGAAATTAAGTTCCTAATCATCTGACCTTGAGACAAGGAGATTTCTTTCATAATCCAGGTGCACCCAATATGCATCTCTAGGAACCTTAAAATTAGAAAAGTGGATTAGAAGATACATTGAGATACATGGCAGCATGAGAAGAACTTACCCCATGATGCTGTTGACTTTGAAGATGGAAGACTGGGACCATGAACCAAGGAATGCATATGGCCTCTACATACTCATCAAACAAAGAAACACATTCTTTATTAAAACATCCAGAAAGAAGTGTGCCCTTAAACTCCTTGATCTTTACCCAAGAAGATTCATGTCAGACTTCTGATCTACAGAACCATAACAAAATAAACATGTGTTGTTTTGTTTTGATTTTTGTTTTTTCTTTTTAGTCCCCTAAATTAGGGATAATTTGTTACAACAGCAGTAGAAAACTGATACAGCATGCAATGTATGACCAGGAGGCACAGAAAACACACAACTACAATGACTTCATGAAATTATATTGCAGACTGAAAAGTCCTAGCACATTGAAGGAACTATTGATTTTCTTTTTTCAGTCCAGCCCAAGGGCCAACTAGGGTGACCAACAGAAAATCTCTATTGTATCTTATCTATTTATTTTTTTGTCAAAATCACACTGTGATCTCTTTCATCACATAATTCCAACATAAAAGAAATTTTTATATAGTTATGATTATAAGATTTGATTATATATTATGATGATTGAGAAGATATGAATAGAATTATAATTATAACTGATTACCTACATTCATATACATTTTTGTTTATATTTATGTTTTATTATAAATGCAATATTTATTATAATTTTAATTATACATTATTATCATATGCACTATATAATATTATATGAATTTATACTAAGTAGAAGCATAAAAATTATAACATAGTTATTACATTATATATTATATTACATATAAATTCTATTGTAAATACAAAAATATATGTTTATATGTATGTAAAAGTATATACACATATGTAATATATATTGCATATATTATACATTTAAATAATAAATATTTATGTATGACATTTTATTTATATAAATGTAGTATGCAAATATATAAATATGATTATTTTATACAATTGCCAGAAAAATTACAGAGACCACATATTCTCAGTCTAGAGGAGGAAAAAAAAATCGCTTAAAACTCAAGTAAACTGGGTGCCTGGGTGGCTCAGTTGGTTAAGTGACTGCCTTCAGCTCAGGTCAGGATCCCGGAGACCCGGGATTGTCCCTGCTTGGCAGGAAGCCTGCTTCTCCCTCTCTTACTCCCCTGCTTTTGTTCCCTCTCTGGCTGTGTTTCTCTCTGTCAAATAAATAAAATCTAAAAAAAAAAAAAAAAAAAAAAAAAAAAAACCTCAAGTAAACAGTCTGTTGTAGGTAAAAATAGGAATTTTAGGTCTTATTTCTTTCTACTGGGTTTATTTCCAGAATATTTTAGGCTAAAAAAAGTAGTGTCTTTACACTTTAAGATACTTTCAGGGAAGAAGAATAAAAAGCCATAGCTTAGGTAATACTTCATGACAGCACACTGTTATAAATTTAAGACTGTTAGGTAAATTGTTTTATACTTTTCATTTGTAGCCTATGACAAATTTTGATATACTTCACTTTTTAATCTAATGGCTTATATTAAGTAGATAGACTTATGAAAACAGAATACATGAAAAATTTCAATTTCATGGTGTGGTTCCGACCTAATAAGCCTTTCTAGTGTCTTCTAAATGTTCGATGTGAAGAGAAGACCCTAGATGTGCTTCTGATTCACGAAGTCATAACAAAAATCATTTCCATTCAAGCAAAAGCAGAGAACAAATGCTTGAGGATTGATGACTGTGAATTTAACTACTGGATATATTTTCATGTAGTCTAGACAAGTAATCATTTAAATTTTTCACTAACATTTAAATATCCAAAAATATGTATTTAATGGATTTTACTAGAATTTTTTTGATTCATAATTTCTAAAAATCAAACATATTAAGGCTAAGATATGTACATTTTTGAAAAGACTTATTTATTTGAGAGAGAGAAAGACAATGCAAGTTTTGGGGTAGGGATAAGGTTGTGAGTTCATTAAAAAAAAAAAAAAATGTGGGCATCTGGATGACTCAGTGGGTTAAAGCCTCTGCCTTCAGCTCAGGTCATGATCTCAAGGTCTTGGGATCTAGGCCCATGTCAGGCTCTCTGCTCAGTGGGGACCCTGATTCCTCCTCTCTGCCTGCCTCTCTGCCTACCTGTGATCTCTCTCTCTGTTAAATAAATAATAATTTTTAAAAAAATGTATGGCTATGCCATATATATCAGTTGGTTAAAAATTTTTTGAGAATTTGCTTTAACAAATTAGTTATCATTATACGACTTAAATGTTCAGTGTAAAAGACACCAAAAGATAATGGAAATTATCAAAATTTTGAAATACTGAAAGTCACTATTTTGGTGTATATTTCATATTTTTAAAGAGTTCATACTGATCTTACTACATCTCAACTTCATTAATCATAGTTTTTTTTTTTGACATTTAAGTTGTTTTATCTCCTTTTCTTAAAGATTTTATTATTTATTTGACAGAGAGAGCACAAGAAGCAGAATAGCAGGCAGAGGCAAGGGAGGGGGAAACAGACTCCCTGCTGACCAGGGAACCTGATGTGGGACCCAATCCCAGGACCCTGGGATCATGGCTTGAGCTGCAGAAGATGCTTAATGACTGAGCCAACCAGGTGCCCTTAAGTTGTTTTCTTTAAAAGACAAATGTTATTGCAAATGATACTATAAAATGCCCTACCTGAATAAATCTTTGTCATACCCATGATGGTTGAATAAATCATTGTCATACCCATGATGGTTGCATGGGACTGGTTTCCAAAAGTGGAATTGCTGAGTCAGAGAAAATGTACAGTTTAAAAGTGTTGACAGTGAATTCCAAACTCCTTCTGCCACAATTGTTTATGTCCATATACCTACAAACTTAATAACAATAAAATATTAATTTCTTCTTTTTATTGCTTTCCTTTTTGAGTTGTTTGCTCATATCCCATGTCCGTTTTTCCATTGGATGTTGCTTTATTTTGTTTGTGAAATTGTAATGGGTTTGTACATGAATGGATATTATGAATATTTTTCTGAAATATTACATATACAAGAAATTTTGGTGTTTCAAAAATAGGCAATTTGAATTTTTTATACACACAAGTAAAAAATAGCTATTTTGGCCTTTTCTGTTATTCAAATTCTTTTGGGCCTTTTCTGTTATCCATATTTTTTTAATTAATTAATTGAAAACATGTATTCACATCGTGTGTGTTTTTGAGCACACGTGAGTGTGTGTGTGCATGTGGAGAGAGAGAGAGAGAGAAAGAGAGAAAGAGGTAGAGAAAACTGGCACTTTCACACAAAGCCAGGCCTGGTGGATAAGACAGACCCTTACCTTCCACCGACCGTTATGCTTTCTTTCTGGGCTCCTGCATCTACTTTGTTTTGAAAGTAATTCAGAGACTAAATTTATGTGTTAAATTTATGTGTTATAGTCTTGTCTTTTGGATCCTCATGCACTCTTTCTCACTGTCAATATTTTTACTACATAACTCAAATATTTACTCTTCAAGACGGATTCTGCAATCATTTTGTCAGGAACAAAAATATGATATTGAGAGTTTCATTGAAAATGTAACATATAAATATGAATTTAAGGAGCACTGACATGTTTGGAATAGTGATGTTTACCACCCAGGAACAAAATATTTCTCTCTTAATTCAATTCTCCTTGTGGTCCTTTGCCAGGTTCTATAGTCCTTTCACATTATTTTTAATACTGTAAACAATCTTTCTCTGCACGAAGCAAAACAAATACACTTGGAAGAATAAAAATATTGCGACTGCCCTGTGCTTCATTAGCTAGACCTTCCGTCGTCTGCAGACATCCTGAGAATGTCATGGGTATTGGTTCTCATGCTTGGAGTCTGCTGTACCAGCTTCCCAAGGCTGTGCTTGCAGGTATCAGTCTTCACACCTGTCCATGCCTCCAGGACTTACCTCCATCCCCCCTGAACCGCATTAGTGACCTGTCTCCTGGTCAGTCCCCTCTGGACTCTTAGCTTACCATGCCCCGTGGCCACGGAGCAGCTAAAAAAAATCCCTCCACTTCTTATGGTAGCTCTTTTGGAAGGTTTTCCACAGCAAAGATGATTAACAGGTCTTTTCTATACAACACAGGGTCTGGTCAGGGGGCGTAGGGCATGGGTTGTTCAGGAAGCCGTAAATCCAGAGACTGGCCATACTCATGCATTCATTATCTGGAAGCATCTGTCCTACTCAGATCCAGGCTTTGCAATTGGGCTCATGGGGCAGGATAACAGCTTTCACTCCAGCTGACTCACTCTATACTCCCCTGTATCCCTCAAAGTCTGACTTGTCACAGTAGTTTAAGGTTCAGATCCTATTTCCTAACCTGGCTAATGGCCTTTGAGTTCCCTACACCAGCAGCAACCACTGTTCATTAGTATTCTTCCAGAAATACTTTTTTTTAAATTATGGTATTTTAGTCACCGTACGGTACATCATTATTTTTTGATGTTCAAGATTCATTGTTTTATTCAAGATTCATTGTTTACATATAGCACCCAGAAATATTATTTGTCCACATGGTCTTATATGTGAACTTTCATATATAAATTGTGTCAAATCAGGGACACCTGAGTGGTTCAGTTGTTAACCTTCTGCCTTAGGCTCAGGTCATGATCCCAGAGTCCCAGGTTAGAACCCCACATCAGGGCTCCCTGCTCGGCAGGAAGCCTGCTTCTCCCTCTCCCACTCCCCCTGCTCATGTTCCCTCTCTAGCTGTGTTTCTCTCTGTCAAATAAATAAATAAAATCTTTAAACAAACAAATAAACAAATAAATTGTGTCAAAATTCTTCTCTCTTTTATATTAGGCTACTCTCTGCTTTGAGTTTTACTATTTTGCCAATATATGTATATCACAGATAATTATATGTGAACACGTAGAGAGATAACTTTTTTATTGTTTGTATGTTATCCCAATGTATAAATATACTTACTCAGCAATCCTATACCGATGAGCTTTTAAGCTATTCTGGTTCTTTACTATTAAAACCAATGGGGTATTTTCAGGGATATGTGATATGTGCACAATGAGGCCACATCTGTGGGGTATGTAGTTAGGTAAAAGAATCGATCTTTTGACTTTGACTGACCTGTGAATTCACACTCCAAAAAGATCACACTGCTTCCTCCTTCTTCTTCTTCTTCTTCTTTTCTTTAAGTTCTTTTTTACAAGTTACAACTCCCATGTACTTTCAGGAAATTACTCTTCTGTTACACTGTATATTCATGTCTACCAATATTTCACTTGAATATAAAAATTAAGATGTTCGGTGACTCAGGCACTGGACTGGCTCACTCACCGGAGAGAGCCACGCTTGATCTTGGGGTTGCCAGTTGGAGCCCCACATTGAACACAGAGATTACTTAAAAATAAAATCTTTTAAAAAATAAAATTAAAATGTTGGGTCTTTACTTTTTTAAGTTTAAGGTTCACAGAAAAATTTAGAAGAAGGTACAGCAATTTGTTTTCTCCCTCCTCCCTCCACACAGACAAAGCCTCTTCCATTATGGGCTTTCCCCAGCAGTGTTGGTGCCTTAGTTACAATTGATGTACAATATTGACACATCAAAATCAGCTAAATGTATAGTTTACATTAGGGTTGACCATAGCCCATAGTTTATGTTTCATTTTTATGGGTTTGGGCAAATGTATAATGACACATATTACTCAATATAATATTACACAGAGTAGTTTCACTGCCCTAAAAATTGTCTCCATTCATTTATCTCTAGCCCTCTGTTCAACCCTTAGCAACCACTGGTTTTTCGCTGTCCCCACAGTTTGCCTTTACCAGAATGTCACAGAGTTCAAATCATACAGTATGTAGACTACGAGCGTTGGTTTCTTTCACTTAGTAATATGCATTTAAAGTTTCCCCATTTTTATTTAATGGCTTCATAACTCTTTTTTGTTTTTTCACTGAATAGTATTTCATTGTTTGGATGTCCCACAGTTCATTTATCTCTCCACCTACTGAAGGACATCTTGGTAACCTCCAAGTTTTGTTAATTATAAATAAAGCTGCTTTAAATATTAGGGTACAAGTGTTTTTGTGGATCTAAGTTTCAACCCCTTTGTGTAAGTACCAAGGAGCATGATTGCTGGTCTGAATATCTATAGTTTTATGAAAAACTCCTGACTTGTACAGCAGTTACTGTACTATTTTGTGTTCTCTCCTTGTTCTAATTTGCATTTCCCTGATGACAAATGATGTGGAAAGCCTTTTCATATGCTTATCTGTCATCTGTATATCTTTTTTGATGAATTGTCTGTTAAGATCCTTGGACTTCCTTTGGAAATTTCAATCTGTGATCATAATTAAAATTTTACAATGATTTTATAGGTTTACATGCTTATGTATTATGTAGTTTTTCATATCAAAATCATGTTTTCTTCAAGAGAATAATTTACGGTAAGAACTTGGACATTGTCTTTCTATGTTCCAGAGCAACTTAGAAAGCATTAGAACTATACAGCTTTAGTCCATCTGTGAAATACTGTGGATTGATTTTTTTTCCCTGACAATATCTTCTATTTCTTTTATGATCAATTTTGATATTTAGGAGCTTACTTTTGACCATTTTCACTTTGCTAGAAAATTCACCTCTTCAACCAGATTTTGCAATATTTTGTAAATACATTTCCAATTCCAAACTACTCAATCCTTATCTTGTAAATTCTCACTGCTTTATTTATTTTTACTTGTACTTTTCTATATTTTTCTCACTAATTTACCTAAGAGCTTGCTTTAATGTAATTTTCAAAGAGCAGCTTATAGAATTATTAGCTTTTGTTTTCAAAAATGAGATCATTAAATTCTTCCAGAGAGTGGCGCACAGGCTGTGAATTCATTGACCCCCCAATCTCAGGCCAAGTTTTAGAATATGAAATGTTCTCTTTCTCTCTTTCTCTCTGATTCTCTCTGTCCCTCCTCCTTTTTCTATGTCTCCCTTTCTGCGTTTCTCCACTCCTCCATTCTCTTACTGCTCTTCCTTTGTGGTCAGTTCTCCCTTCTTTTTCATTTAAAGATTTATTTATTTATTTATTTATTCATTCATTCATTTATTTATTTACTAAACAGAGAAAGTGAGCGCACAAGCAGGAGGGACAGAGGGAGAGGGAGAGAGAATCTCAAGCAGACTCCAGCTGAGCACAGAGCCCAATGCAGGGCTCAATCACACAACCCTGAGATCACACCCTGAGAGAAAACCACGAGTTGGAGGCTTAACTGACTGGGCCACCCAGGCACCCTGGTCAGTTTCCCTTCTTACCAAGATATTTAACACAATTGAGATAAGCTGACTCTTTCACAAGTGACACAGAAGTTACTGTCTATTCTGCTTTCAGTCCGAAAATATCCTTGAAACAAACAGACAAACAAAAAAGATTCAGCTACTTTACAGAATGAGAGTATCCAAATATATAGGTGGAACAAAAATTCACATCTCAATAAAATAAGCTTCCACTCTAACTTTGAATTAACATGGTAGGAAATTATCCACAATTGTTTTCTTCTCTAGATCAATTTATACCCCTTGAAATTATTTGGTCCCTGCAGATTAAAATCATAATTTCTTTTTTTTTCTTTTTTTTTTAAAGATTTTATTTATTTATTTGACAGAGAGAGAGAGAGATCACAAGTAGGCAGAGAGGCAGGCAGAGAGAGAGGAGGAAGCAGGCTCCCTGCTGAGCAGAGAGCCAGATGTGGGACCGAATCCCAGGTCCCTGAGATCATGACCTGAGCTGAAGGCAGAGGCTTTAACCCACTGAGCCAGACAGTTGCCCTAAAGTCATCATTTCTGTAAAACTATCTGTATTACCTATTCTTTAAAGAGAATTAATAAAAATGTATGATCATCATTCTCTATACTTACTGATTTCTTTATTGTGAGAGTTCATCTTGTTAAATCTTTGGTAATTCATATTTTCATAGAAAAATCTCCCACTTCTTATTCATAGTGTTTTCTGTTTCAATAAACACACACGTGCACACACACACACACACATTTATTTTCATCCCTTTTCTTTAAGATAATAATTCTACTGTAAAAGGTATAACCCCTAAAAGCAAATATAATTTATTAGGTCCTTCTAGGGGTGGAGTATGTCCACAATATTCTAAAGGGCAGTTAGCAGAGAGAGGCAAGGGGATTAATAAAACTCGGCAAAGTATGCTCAGGTTAAGAGGTTGCATAGCAGAGAGCATGCTTATAGATGACAAAGGAGACAAGTAGCTTGAAGAGACAGAGACATGGGCTTGGAGATGTTATAAATGTGCACAAGAATAAGGCATCAGACTATGAGCAGGGAGTTAGTAGATGTTTGATTCTGTGCACGGGAAGGTCAACTCTGGCCTTGACCCCTATGACCAAAGCAGAATGGATTATGGGAGGGATTTTTTTTTTTGCTTAGGTAAAATATTGAAAGGTGCTTCTCTAAAGAAACTGAACCTACTCTTTGGGAAATTCTAGGGCAGATATTGAGACACTAATAGGCCAAATCAAGGAGCTCCATTGTCAAAGATAACAGAAGCCAAATATCAGGGGAAAGTAATAAAGAGAGATTTTAATATTGCAAAAGAGCAAGAACTCAGTGTAACCTGAGGTCAACTCTGCCAAAGCAGAGGAAGAGGAGTTTTTACATGTCAGGTGTGCTAAAAAAAAAAAAGTTTTTGAGGGTTTTGGCAGGGAGTTAATTCATGTGACTAAGCCATTGGAATTTATTACATTGTAATTATTAATATTTATATTATATATATTTAGCTGTATGTTTGTGTATATGCATATATATATGTATCATTTTAATGCACTAGAATTAAAGAAATCTCACAAAAAAAATAAAACAAAAGACAGAGATAAAACAATATACATAAAGAGAATGTGTCCCAAAGGAAACACCAACACTGTGAAGGCCAGTCAGCTGCAGATGACGTGAACACAGCAAATGTCCTACACAATGAGCCTACCCCAATTAATTCCATAAGTGTGAAGTCTTAGTACCTCATTAGAGTTTCCAGAAGGAGAACAAAACACCTGAGAACAAGCATGACCATTCTAATCAGGCTTCTTACGGACACACAGTTCAGCAGAGGGTGACTGGAGAAGGTCTCTAATAATGTAGAAAAGAGTCCCAAACTCGAGACTAAAGTATTCTCTCAAAATAGAATTGAAGTGTGAAGGCAGAATGAACAGATTTTTAATATCTCCATGAATTCCAATTACTTCACACTTATAGAGAGGGCCAGAGAGAAAGTCTCTTGGGAATGAGGGAAATTGAATATTTCAACTAATTGAACTTTTTAAAAAATATTTTATTTATTTATTTGACACAAAGAGAGATCACAGGTAGGCAGAGAGTCAGGCAGAGATATGGGGAAGCAGGCTCCCTGCTGAGCAGAGATGTCAATGTGGAGCTTGATCCCAGGACCCTGAGATCATGACCTGAGCTGAAGGCAGAGGCTTAACCCACTGAGCCACCCAGGTGCCCAACTAGTTGAACTTTTAATAAACCCAGATGATGTTACAAAATAGTACAGTGTGATGGAGGAAAGGTAATTCAAGTTGGGTCCAGGAAGAGTATCATTTGAATGTCACAGGGGTCATAACATCAGGCCTAGAAAAAAGAAAAGGTGATCAGAGGATGTTGCTTGTTTATGTAATAAATCACATTAAACCATGGTAATTTTGTCCCTATTGTTTATTGTTAGAATCAATCTACATGTTAAATATGGTTATGGTAAGTAGTATGAATAGTGCTAAAAAGAGGGTTCATAGTATTAGGCAGAACTGGTGGGAAGAGTAAGACATTCTAATAAGAACTAGGAATTAACACAACTTTTCTAAAGAGTTGGAGACATAACTTCATCGTGGAAAGAGAGTGACGGTACAGAGAAGGCTGGTGCATGATGTGGGCAGGCAGAGTCCCCACATCACTGTCTTGAGATAGAAAAAATTATATTCTGTCCATTGGCCATAGTTTTAAGAGATGAAGCCCGGCTATATTGGGGGCACAATGGGTAGGTCATTTTTCATTCTGCTCCATCTGTCTAAGAGTAAAGATGGGGCCAATGTTCTGTTAGTAGGATGACTGGAGAGCTATTTTTTAGCGTTTTATTTTCCAAATTTCTCTTTTGTGTGGCCAGTTTTATTTGGAATTTGCAAGAGGTTTTATGACAGGCTGCTAGCCAGGTGCCATTTTGTACTAGAATTCTTTGGATGGTTCTGAATTAGTTGAAAGTGCTGGATTTTTAAAAGATTTTTCTGGTGTGAAAGAATTAAACTTAAGACCTATCCTTCCCTACTAGTATTTAGACACAATGGCAGGCCAGCAGAGAGATATTCTTCATGCATATTTCCCCCAAATTTTCATAAAATTGTTTTATTTTTTTCTTCTAAAACTACTCATTTTATGTGTTTTTGTTTTGTCTTTGCAATTGTGGAAGTATTCAAGTGTAAACATGTGCTACTCAGCAAAGCTCTAATGCATTTTTAAATTTTTTTATTGTGTAAAATACACAAACAAAATTTACATTTTTGAAGCGTACAGTTTGGTGGTACTAAATACATTCATAAAGTGTGATCTTCACCACCATCCATTTCCAGAACTCTTTTCATCTTGTAAAACAGCAACTTACCATCCACAAAACAATAGTTCCTTGGATCCTTTTCCCTTTAGCCTCTGACAAGCATCACTCTACTTCCAGTCTCTTATTTTTTTTTAAATTTTATTTATTTATTTGACAGAGAGAAACACAGCTAGAGGGGGAACACAAGCAGAGGGACTGAGAGAGGGAGAAGCAGGTTTCCTGCAGAGCTGGAAGCCCAATGTGGGGCTCGATCTCGGGTCTCCAGGATCATGACCTGAGCTGAAAGCAGTCGCTTAACCAACTGAGCCACCCAGGCGCCCCTCCAGTCTCTTATTTTGACCGCTCTTAGTACCTCATATAAGTGAAATCAAATAGTACTTGGCTTTTGTGACTGGTTCATTTCACTTAGCATTGTACCTTCAAAATTCACCCACATTGTAGAATACATTAGAATTTCCTTCCTTTTTAAAGCCTAATAATAATTTATTATATGTATATTAATAATAATGTATTATATGTATATACCACACTATGTTGATCCATTCATCTGTTAGTGGACACTTGGGTGTTTTGACATCATACCTACCATGAATAATGCCACAATGAAATAGGTATATAAATATGTCTTTGGGACTCTACTTTCAATATGCCCTAAAGTGAACTGCCTAGGATATATGCTAATTTTATTTTTAAGTTTTTGACACACTGCTATATTGTTTCCACAGTGCTGTACCATTTTACATTCCCATCAACAGTACACAAGAGTCCCAATTTCTTCATTGCCTCACCAAAATGTGTTCTCTGTTAGCCATCCTATTTATATACATGCATATAAAAAGGATATACTTTATTTTATGCTCTCATGATCTTAAAACCATAAATAAATTTCCAAAACAAAAATGACACAGAACTTAGTGCTTCCTAAAATACACAGCTTGATTTAACACATAGTCATTTAGCCTTTATATCTGGGTATTCCTGAATCCCATTAGGTCGATAGTTAAATGACAACTCCTCAGGAAGACCTCTCACCACCCAACATCAGTCAGTCCCCCCCATTCTCCACTTAGCCATTTTTGGTCATAATACTCTATTTTCTCTTTTTAGGTAGGTTGTCTTTTTATTTTGTTGATTGTTTCCTTTGCTGTGAAGAAGCTTTTTTAGTTTGATGCAATCCCAGAATTTTCCTCTTAAAGCAACAGAAAATGTAACATAGGACTCATAGAGACAAATATTTATTAGAGATTAAAATGGAAATTTCACTCATCATAAGATATACATGGATAATGTCAAAAGCTTACCTAAGTTTGCATGCAAAGGTTTTTGCCTTTGAATGCACTAGTAGTGATATTCTAGGACAGAAGATAGTCCCATTTCAATAGATAACTGCAGTTAGGGAGCAAGAATTAACAGATATTGATTGTTTTTTCTCATTGTTGCCTGTAGCTTCTTAATTCAGGGAAAAAAAAAATACTTTCTACTTTCCTATTCCCCTTGGTCCAATTCACCCAATAATTGCCACAAATTGATTACTTTCACACAGTGGATATGCTCAGCCTTACAACATATAACCACCTTAAAAATAAGGTGGAGATACACTAGCTACCAAATGCAACAGTAAAATTCATGGAAGAAAATGAGCTGCATGATGCTCAGGGGTCAATCAGAATTGTAGTGGGCAGAGAATAACTGTTTTGAATCATCAGGCATCTAAAATGTAATTTTTTTTTTAAGATTTTTTATTTATTTGACAGAGAGAAACACAGCCAGAGAGGGAACACAAGCAGGAGGAGTGAGAGAGGGAGAAACAGGCTTCCCGTCAAGCAGGCAGCCCGATGTGGGACTCGATCCCGGGTCTCTGGGATCAGGACCTGAGCTGAAGGCAGTCGCCCAACCAACTGAGCCACCCAGGCGCCCCTCTAAAATGTAATTTAAAAAGATGTTGCAGGCTCTAACTTATAGAAGCAATGATTAAATCAAACAGCTGATACTTTAGATGTTGCTAGCTGGAGATGCCAGTGCCAGCAGAAGTCTCTGGCCCTAAACACCACTGGCATGGATAATTGGGCCTGAAGGTGGAGCTCACAAGGGGATGCACTTACATTAACACACATATTTTGTTTTCCAGCCACAATTTCACCATTTCCTTTTATCTCACTTCTGCAAATTCCACATGTCCTTCTATAGCTAACTTCCTGTGCCCTCATACTGAAGCTACCCTCATCATTATAATGTGTGGCATTCTAGACAACTTCACTCTTGACACTTTTTTCATGGTAAACACACATTTATCAATAGATAAGTATTTTCTCTCAATATGTTTGGTAAGTAATTTAGCAGGGTAATGCAATATGAGAAATCTAGATATATCAGACTATATCAATTTTGTCCAGTGACAAAATTGCTATTATTGCTATCAGGTGTTTCACGAGGGCTTGCTTAAAATAATTTTGAAATAGGGACGCCTGGGTGGTTCAGAGGGTTAAGCCTCTGCCTTCAGCTCAGGTCATGATCTCAGGGTCCTGGGATCGACACATCGGGCTCTCTGCTCAGTGGGGAGCCTACTTCCTCCTCTCTCTGCTTGCCTCTCTGCCTATTTGTGTTCTCCCTCTCTGTCAAATAAATAAATAAAATCTTAAAAAAAATAACTTTGAAATAAATACTAATAGGCTATGATATAGGCACCAAAACTGAATACATGTATCAGACTTGGAGCACCAGTTGTCATTTATATATTTAATGACAACCAGATGAAAAGAGTTTAATATTAAGGCACAAGGAAGAGTAGAGGATGCAAACCCTTGGCTCATGGAAAGGTCATTGCTGGGACAGCAGACAAGTTTAGTGATGGAATAAATGTCGCCACCAAAGAGGAGTGGGTTACCTGAATAAAACCATGTGACTAATACGAACCTGACTGTGGCATTGACACTTTAACTCAAGAGATGATTTTCCAAAAATTTCTGTCATGTTGCATCAGCAACTCTCAGTGCTATCTACACAGTGGAACTACATTGGGAGTTTTTTTGTTTTGTTTTGTTTTGTTTAAGAAGCAGTCAATTAGGTATCAGTACCTTTTTATGAAAGCTTCCCCAGTGATCCCAAGGTGAAGTACAGGCTAAGAGTAACGCATGTTAACGGCGGAGACCCCAAGAATATCCATCAGTGCTCACGGTGGTCTCCCAGACCCGCAGGTACACCTCTCACTCCAACTTGGTCCTGTCCCCGCAACCTTGGACTTGTTCTTGTTTCTCCAACTGTCAAAACTTGTCTTTCCCTAAAAGACATAGACTTGCTTATCATAAGCCAGAACATCGGCTTTTAGTTTTTCTCTGCTTGGTGTAGAAACTTCTGCCCACATTTTCTCTGACCTTGTATAATTCAACCCCTGTCACTATCAGTTTGAAGAAGCAGGAGCAGATATGTACAGTCTAGAAGTTTGTGTGGTAGGAGGGGAAGAGGAGCCTTGGGCCAGCAGCTGTTTAGAATGTTCAAGGACCACAGTCAGCAGTATTGTGCAATATTACCACTTCCCACCTGGTGACTGCACTTCAGCCTCAAACGGGCAATCAGAGATAAAAGCTCTGTCTAAAACATGTCACTCAGATGGAGTTCCCTCATTCCAGCTTTGGGAAATATTTCACTGTTTTGTTTTTGTTTTTGTTTTTAGTTTAGTTTTTGTTTTTGTTTTTCTGGTTTTGTTTGCTTGTTTTTGTTTGTTTTGTTTGTTTGTTTAGTTTGCGTAAGAGGATGCCTTACTGGAAGACCACAACTCAAAATGATTCCCCGATAATTGTTCATACGTCTATTCAGTTGCAGGCTATAGTCGCTATTCGGTTCACAAGAAAATGAAAAGTGTCAGGTCAGTCACTTGCTGGACTGCAGGCAGAAGTAAGCACCCAGGACTTATTATCATAGTGGCAGATTGGATAGGACTCCTGCTGCCCAGGTAACTAAGGATTTAGGAATTGTCTATGGGTATAAAATGTTCTTGTTCTTTGTCTTGGAGGCATGTCCTCCTCAGTACTAGATGCTGTTTTTCAGGTCACAGAAGTCCAGTTTCCAAGTTGTAAGACAGAATAAACATGATTCTTCATACATCAAAAATGGCTACTGCTTATGTTTTGTTTGTGCTTCTATGCCATTTTTTGAAACATGTCTTGTGGACTTTAGTCCTTTTTTATCCTAAATTTCTGATATTCTTCTGTTAGCCACCACATTTCCTTACATTTTAATAATCCCCATCCCCCTCAAATCCTGGTCATGGTAAATGTATAAACAATTATAACATCTCTTTTTACTCAGGAAATATATGTGTGGCGTATGTGTTGTAAGGCATCCAGTCAGGCAAGGATAAGTGATCCAGGAATTGCATTTACCACAGTAGCAATTATGCCATATTTGCAGTGGTATTTCATCCAGTTTTTAATCCTCATTTAGGATCTGTGTCAGATCAGATTTAACGTTTCGTAGGAGTGACATTAAACTTTCCATTTGACTTTAGATGATATTTATTAACAGGTGCACTGGTGTTTATTTCAGTGTAAGATCTTGACTTTATTCCCTATGATGTAATTTGCTTTCGTATCCCTTCCGGAGAATAGTACCATCTACAGTTTCAACTTTTGGAATCAGATAATAAAATGACCCACAGGTCAGTGCTGTAAAGACATCCTGACATTGTCTGATACGCTAATAGCCTGTGAAGACTTCCTGTAAATAGAATCACTAGGAAGCCTTATTTCCTTTAGCACTTTCCATTCTCCTTTTTAGTTGGAGATGCTGAGTTCATGGGGGTTTCTCCATTAAGTGTGTGAGCCTTTCTTTTCAGTTAAATGGTGTCTGAAGATATTTTACCTTTGTAGATATTGTATCAACCATCAGTAAAATGGTCAAAGGACTAGCTAAAATATTTCCCTAACTTTTGGGCTTATTAAAAAAAATCCTGATGTCGTAAACCATATTGAACCTAGTAATTTCCTTCCTCACAATGAAGAAAATTTATTCCTCTATTTTTTTTAAAATTTTTAAAAAAGATTTTATTTATTTGACAGAGAGAGAGAGAGAGATCACAAACAGGTAGAGAGGCAGCAGAGAGAGGGGGAAGCAGGCTCCCTGCTGAGCAGAGAGCCCGATGTGGGCCTTGATCCCAGGAACCTGAGATCATGACCTGAGCCAAAGGCAGAGGCTTAACCCTCTGAGCCACCCAGGCACCCCAAGAAAACTTATTCCTTTAAAACATATTTTGTATGCTAAAGTCCAGGTGAAACATTTTATAAGGTTTTCCCCTCTCCTTAGAAAAGCTATCCTGTGTTTTATGCTTCTATGCACATTCCCAGGTGCCTAGTCTCTTGGATTATGCAGAGATTGAATACTGCTCTTTGATTTTCTGCCTATTCCCACATAATAACTAGCACTCAGGGAGTGTTGCATCAACACTACCAAGTCCCAGGGTCCCGGGGTAGCTCAGTCAATGTTTTGAAACATGTATTTGGACTTTAGTCCTCTTTTATCCTGTCTGACTCTTAATTTCAGCTGAGGTCATGATTTCAGGGTCATGAGATGGAGTCCCATGTTAGGCTCTGGGTCAGTGTGGAGTCTGCTTGTCCCTCCCCCTCAGCTCCTTCTCCTCTTATGTATTCTCTCTATCTGTTAAATAAACAAATAAAACATTTTTTAAAACTTAAAAAAAATAAAAATGACCACTAAGTCCCTCTCTCCAATAACCTACAGTTTTCTTTCATTTTTAAAAAAGATTTATTTATTTGAGAGAGAGAGAGAGAGAGAAAGAGACAGAGAACACAGTAGAGAGAGGCCGAGGGAGAGAGAGTTAGTCAAGCAGATTCCACGCTGAGCCTAGAATGCATCATGGATCTCCATCTCACCACCCTGACACTAAGACCTGAGCCAAAACCAAGAGTCAGATGACTTAGTCAGTTATGCCACCCAGGCACCCTACTATGGTTTTCATTTTAACTTGGATCATAGCATGTCTAGTATTGAACTATTTGTCATCTAAATTTAAAATCAGTAAAATCACTTCTATTCTGAGTTGAGTATTTATGAAGGTATATTATTAAAATATAATAAATAACTCAATAAATGACAAAAATACATTACTAGAAGCTGAAGTGATTATATATTTTCTTAGGTCAGCATGCTTTCCATGGAAACATGAAAAGATTTGTGATATGTCATTTTAGTAAATTTAGCAAATGTAAATTGAGGGAATATATATATATATATATATATATATATATATATATATATATAATCTTTACTCACTAGACTTTATCCACCATATGCTTCACATACATTTATTGCCCCACAGTTTGCCTCCTTTGACACTGATTTCCTTTTTCCTGTCATCTCTGTACAAATGCACTACTTTTTGTTGAAGTTACTATATAAGCCTGAATTCCAAGCTACCTCTTTGAGTTATTCATTTTTTTCTTGGGTGTCTCCCATGTATATGTGAGGCACACATGTAATTAACTTTTGTGTTTTTCTTCTATAAATATATTTTTTTGTTACAGAATTCCCAGCCAAAAGCTTAAAAGGCTAGGGGGATATATGTGTTTTTTTTTTTTCCTCTATGTATCTTAATTTTCTAAGATATTAGTCTTGCTAAACTAACTTTCAAAGAGGGCCAACCAGCCAAAAGAATCCATGTGATCTTTAACAACAACAAAAAAAGTTTACATTGTTAATTCCTATGGACTCACATCATAGTATTTTATCTAACTTATTTGGGACAGCTAATTTCACTGGCTCTAATACCATTTTCTTTCACTTTAAAAACTTTGAAACTCTAATTTGGCTTCCATAATGTCTTGCTCTTCTACGTATATTCCTATTTTTCTTAATCCCCTTATTAATCACCATACCTGGCTCTCTCCTCCCCTGACTATTAGACTCTCCCTGGATCTTTTCATTTTCTACAATCAAATCTTTGGAAAGACACCCTAACTAAATACTTTCAACTGTCATAATTCTTAAGACTATGCATGTAATTACTAGTGCTTTTATCATGTGGACCATCATTCATCGATGCATACATGTATGTTTTTATGCTCTAAAGCAGGAATAAATTTCAGAACTTTTCGATACTTGTCATGTAGAATATTAACTTATGATTAAGGTTCTCTTTTAATTTCCAATTGTTGATTTTATGATTCCTTAGGATAATAAAGAATATGGTATCTTCCCATGGTCTTATGTGGAAGAATAACATTGTTTTCTTTCTTTCTTTCTTTCTTCCTTTCTTTCTTTCTTTCTTTCTTTCTTTCTTTCTTTCTTTCTTTCCTTCTTTCTTTCTTTCTTTCTTTCTTTAAGATTTTATTTATTTGACAGAGAGAAACACAGCCAGAGAGGGAACACAAGCAGGGGGAGTGAGAGAGGGAGAAGCAGGCTTCCTGCAGAGCAGGGAGCCGGATGTAGGACTTGATCCTGGGTCTCTGGGATCATGACCTGAGCCGAAGGCAGTCGCTTAACCAACTGAGCCACCCAGGCACCTCTCTTCTTTCTTTCTTAAGAGAGGAAGTATGTTTTTGAAAATTCGAAGCATTGGACAAAAAAATCTGGATTCTGACAAAAATTTCTCAGGTGCCTTTTTTTTTTTAAAAATTCCTAAATATGTTGAAATACCATAGTCAAAAAAATGAATATTTGACAGCCAAATTTCCCTGAAGCATTGTGTGTGGAGGAGCATGGCTATGAATATGCTCAGACAATTCGAATGACCTTGAAATTTGCTGTAGAGTATTGGTACAGGACAAAACATCTTTTCGTTCTCATCTTATGTTCTTGTCTGGGGCTCAATAACAAAGGAGAGCTCAGAAGGAAAAAATAAAGAGAAATTTATTAACATGAATACTTCACATATACATGAGAAAAATTCAGGGATGAGTAACCCTAAGAGGTGATTTAGAATTCAGATTTATACGGCATGTTCAACAAAGAACAATAAATTTTTAGGGAAGTGGCAAAACGAAGGAAAAAGACCTTGAGTTTCTATAGGCAGTAAATTGTGGGAAGGCAAATATATGGAAAAATACTTGTAGATAAAAATCTAGTGTGTAATGTTTGTTATGTAGATTCCTTTGGTGCCCTCTGTAGGCTAAGAAGGGTCTAAATTGTCTGAGATGATTAACTTTTGTCTTTCCTGGTAGTGGAAGGAGGGATACTTCTGAAAATTTATGTCCTGTTGGAGACGAATAGAGAGAAGGCAGAGAGCTTTCCTTGCATATGCTGTTCCTTAATTGTCCTCAGTTCAAAATAATTCTTCTGTCAAAGAGATATATCCTGGGAAGACATATACTGATGCCTTTAAATAGTTATATGGATGAAAGGGATGTTTTCTTGCCCGGTGAATGGAGTAATGTGTGTGTGTGTGTGTGTGTGTGTGTGTGTGTGTGTGTGTAAGTATATACGTATATTTGTGCAAAAATAGAGATAAAACATTCCTATGCAGACCATTCTGCTCCTGGTGTCCCTGGGGTCAGTTCTCTAGCTTGGGAGGACCCACTCAGCTGCCATCACATATCTCCTTATTCTCAATGTCACCTAGATCCATTGGTCACCTACATTCTTGGCTCCAAATAGGTTCCCTTGTCCTCTTTTACACTTTTCTCAAAAACTTCACCTTCAATAACTCATAATTATTACTTATCCAGCCCCTGTTCATGGAGTGTCATCCTATCACTTTTCTAACCCAACTTTTCTCAAGTCATAACAAGGAAATAAAATATTTTTTTTATAATTTTCATTAACAAAACCAGGAAAATAACTATATTTTATTGCAATTTTAGGATGTCATTGTCACTGCCCTTCCATGATACCCCCTGGGGGAGCCTGAAAGACACAGGATCAGGGCTTCTATATATTTAGAGTTTATATAAATAACCACACAGTTCAAAAATATCTCCAAATAGACTCTTCCAATTAAGTCATGTCTTTTGACAAGCTCATCTTTTGAAATTAACACCTTCCTGGGAATAATTTAATCAAGTAATCAGTTGCCTAAAAATCTAATTGAATGCTACAATATTTGGTAGGAGCCTGAGGCATTTCCAGCACATAGAAAAGTTCAAGAATAGACTCAGGCAGCCTTGCACAGGGTTGCTCAAAGGTTGCTAAGGTGAGCTATAAATGAGTTTCCAGCTCTTCCACTAAACTGAGTCACTACCAGGTAGCATGGAGTGGGGGAGCAGTGTGTGTTGCTGATTAGAGATACGGACTTCCAGACCTTGCCATGGATTCACAGTTGCATCCTTCCTTCTTGACTCAAATTCCCTTTCTGAGTTGCTGTCACATATGGTTGTCTCATTGAATTTTGGAACCAAATGAAGGCCTGGCTGTAATACATCTTAAAAGTCATACAGTGAGCAATATCAAATACCATTATTTTAAAAATTATAGTATTGGATTCTAACACAAAGAATAAAATAAATGCCATGAGTCTATATGGATATCAATGAATGAATGAATCAATGAATCAATGAATTAATAAATAAGTGACATATCTTCCTTACAGAAGAATTCTAAATATTAAATGTAGGAGAAGGAGGGAAATAAACTATCATTGTTAGAACAGGAAGATAAGAGTCCCAGAGTATCCCCACCACAATATTTACTGTATTGGTTTTATATTCCCAAGTTCCATGATATTCCTCCATTCAGGAGGTGGAGCTTAATTCCCTCCTCTTTGAATGTGAACTGTACTTAGTGACTCAGTTCTTTTATTTTACTTTTTTTTTTTAATAAAAAAATACTGGAGTCAGCATACAATGTTACATTAGTTTTAGGTGTACAATACACTGATTCAACTTCTCTCTATGTTAAGCTATGCCCACAAGAATAGCTCTCATCTGTCACCATACAGTGCTAATACAATGCCATTGATAATATTTCCTACGCTGTGCCTTTCATTCTTGTGACTTATTCTTTCCACAAATGAAAGCCTGTATCTGCCCCTCCTCTCTGGCAACCATTAGTTGGTTCTCTATATTTATAGGTCCAATTCTGCTTTTTGGTTTTTTTTTAATTTCTCATATAAGTGAAATCATATGGTATTTATCTTTCCCAGTCTGATTTATTTCATTTAGCATAATAATCTCTACGCCCACCCATATTGTGGCAAATGGCACAATCATATATTCTTTTTTATGGCTGCATAACATTCCTGCAAGTGTGTGTGTATGTGTGTGTATGTGTGTGTGTGTGTGTGTGTTTGTGTGTGTGCCAGTTTTCTTATCCATTCATCTATTGAATTTACCACCCTTAGTATTCACCTCCAAATATAAAATACACTAAGGGAAAACAGTAATTTTATAGTGGAGAAACCAGGCAGACACTACCAAGTGATCAAGCTTAACATTAGCAGAAATAAATCAAGTTGATGTAATGTATTCCAGGATATTATTTCATGAAAAGGACACATCATATGTGTAATATTTTTCAAAAATATTCATAAAGACAATCAAATAACAAACAAACATCAGATAAAACCAAATTAAAGGATATGCTACAAATATATGACCAACCCTTTACAAGCATCAAGGTCACAAAAACCAAGAGGAAACTGAGAAACTATCACAAACAGGAGACTGCAGAGAGGTGACAAATGCAAAGCAATATCCTGGGTTGAATCTTGGATAACAGCAAAATTTTATGGATGGTATGCTAGGTAACATGGACCTATTTTACTATCTTTGCAGAACTTTGGTAAATTTAAAATTAGTTCAAATAAGAAAATTTAAAAATCCTTTATAGTAAACATTACTTCTGCTGATCATTGTACAGTCAACAGATGTGTGGTCTCCCTATGATCTCCTTTATCATAATTCATCAAACTAAAATAGAAAATAAGAATTAAAGGCTTGACCATCCAAAAAGTAAACCTTAGAGAAATCATTCAAAATCTCCTAGGGTTTGCTTCTTTTGGTGGAATAACGGTTAAGAATTGGGGAAAGTGAGGTGAATGGGTCACATGATGGACATCGTTGCTTTTGGTTTGTTCTTGTCTTAGGATACAGTAGGTGGAAACACAAGACAGCAAGCCCTCACAGCAGCCCTATTAAATCTTCAGAGAGTGAGATGGTGGCTGAGGCTAGGGACAGAAGACCGTATCTGGTTGTCTGTCCCTATTGTGCTCTGAACTGACCCCACCACGAACAGAATTCTAGCTACCAAATCTTGTTAGTCTGAAAGAGGTGGAATAAGATCTGTCATAAAGTAGTAGCTGAGAGCAGACGTTCTGCAGATCATGATTTTGGAACTTAACTGCGTCATACCTATAGAAATTTACCTTTGATCTCATTGTCATCATTTGTAAGATGAGCATAATAATGAAGACCAGACTGCAGATGTACCATCAGGAACACTCAGAAAGAGGGCAGTTTTCATATCCACAAGCAGAAATAACTCTGACCTCACTACAGTGAGAAGATAAATACAAGATGGATGAAAGTCATGACAGCTAAAGTGTTTATCACTCTTTATAGTTTGCCTTTTGGAAATTTGGTGATGATTCACCCCTGTTGTTTTATTCTTGCAGCTGGGTCCATTTTATCTTTACTAAGATAAAATGTGTTTTTGTAGTTTTGTTTATGTTTTTGTTTTCAAGATTTATTTACTTATTTGAGAGAGAGAGGGAGAGAGAGAGAGAGAGAGAGAGTTAGTGTGCATGAGTAGGGGGTCAGCGCATAAGGAAAGGGAAAGCAGAGCCCCCACTGAGCACTGAGCAGCTGAGGGGCTTCACCTCAGGACCCTGAGATCATGACCTGAGCCACAGCAAGAGCTTGATGCTTAACCAACTCAACCACCCAGGTGCTCCTATTAAGGAAGTTTTATTCTGACAGTTTTATTCAAGTGTTGATTCCAACCCTAGTTTCTTTTGTTCATAGATGCTTTATGAAATAATGCATTTTCTATGGCAGAAGGTTTATCAACATATCAGAAGAATGCCCACTGTACCAAATATAGGTCAGATGACCCACAGATTCTTATTCCTAACCTTGTGTTGTCCTGGATATAAACTATAAATTGTCTGTCTACTCAGAATGGCAGAGCTGTTACATTCTTTTCTTTTCCTTTTTTTTTTCTCTTCCCCTGATGCTCTTTTAGCTTTTCTTTTTTTCATTTTCTTTCTCTTTCCTTCTTTCTTTCCTTCTCTCCCTCTTTCTTGTTCTTTCTTCCCCCCTCACTCTGTGAGAGCCTCCATTGTTATTCTTGTAATTATTGCACTTGTGGAAAAACAAAAGTTGTCAATGGCATGGAACTCTGGCTAGGACAATTACTGAGTAGTGTTCTGGGATTCAATCACTCATCCAGCCTTTACTACGGGTATATCCAGGGCTGAGAAAGGTAAATTTCTGAAATTGAGCTGGAAGTCAAAGATACAGTTTTTAAATTGAGTCAGTTTGAAGTTTCCTTTCTGGGTGGCCCACTTTATCCTAACATTTACAAGAGGAATAGATGGAGGGTATCGAAATGAATAAGCAGGAGAAAGTTACAAGTTAAAAAGTATAAGATAGAGTAGTTTTCTCTAGCATAATAATCACAACTACCTTACAAACCACAACCTTAGGGTTTGACAATATCTGTCAACACTGTTTTCTGGCTGAAGGTAATATTCATCTATGTTCTTGGTCCTCTGCTTCAATGTATACTCAGTAATTCCTATTAATAGACACTAAATGAGCTTATTAGTTGTTTCATTAGTCCCCATTTACCAGAGCAATGATTGGGATTTATGGAAAATAGCCATCAATTACGGGAGAAGAGCTGGAATTTGGAAAGCTTGAAAGGGAGAGCAGGTAAACCATGCAGATAGATGAAGACAAGGCAAGGCTTACTGTGAAAGCCCCAGGAGCATGGGCAACTGAGGGCAGAGTGTCAATCAAGGGGAGGCTCCACGACGCTCTTTCATGCATGCTTTGCTGCCCTTCGGACCACCCCTCCTGGGGTGTCTGTCCCTGTCCCATACTTACTGTGCTGCTTCTCTCTGCCGGAAGTCACTCAGTGTGTTCACTGAGACTCCTAGGGAGTCAGGAAAATCAGCATTGTTGTCCCTTTCATTTGGAATGCTCCAGAGTTTCCAGAGAATACAGGGTACCCCTCAGGAGCACTGCATTTATTGTTCTACTGTGTGATCACTGCCTCTACACCGACCTCCCCAAGGAGTTCAAGACCGCTTGGAAGTCTTCGATATGGACGGGTGAGAAGTTGAGGTGAAATGCTGAGTGTGGACCTAGAACCAGCAGGTGAGAATTTGCTTACTTCACAGGCCACCATCATGGTCCTTCCTCTCCCGAATTCTGAGGCAATGCTTTTGTCAGAGAAGGGAAGCCAAGCTTGCTTTTTGAGCCCCAGAACCTCTACCCACTGTCCTTGCAAATCCATAATATGCTGCCCTCCTACTGGTGCCATGCGCTGTCCGGTCTCCATGGATCTACTCATGCTGTGTTCGCTGGCTTCCCCATTTCTACCTGGACTCAAACCATTCGACATGTACTATTCTACTTCTACACTAAATGAACACATCAGGAAGCCAATGAGTGCATTAGTCCTCGTAGTGGTTTGTTGTACATAATCACAAGCACATAGCCCATCTGACCTCAACTGTTATGGATTCTTTTTTTTAAAAAAGATTTTATTTATTTATTTGACAGAGAGAGAGAGATCACAAGTAGGCAGAGAGACATGCAGAAAGAGAGGAAGAAGCAGGCTCCCTGCTGAGAGGAGAGCCCTATGCGGGCTTAGATCCCAGGACCCTGAGATCATGACCTGAGCTAAAAGCAGAGGCCTTTCAACATGGACTGGATTGGAAGAGATTATGCTGAATATAATAAGCCAAGAAGAGAAAGTCAAGTATCACATGGTTTCACTTACTTGCGGTGCATAAGGGGTAACCTAGAGGACAGTAGGAGAGGGAAAGTAAATGGGAAGTAGGGTAATCCAGGGAGAGAAACAAAACAACAGAGACTTTGGACACAGAAACAAACTGAGGGACTTGGAGGGAGGGGGGTGGGGGATGGGAAAGCCTGGTGGTGGGTACTGAGGGCACCTATTGCATGGAGCACTGGGTATGGAGAATGTGGAATGAATCTTGGAACACTGGAAACAAAATTTAAGTAACAATAAAAAAAAAAAAAAAAGCAGAGGCTTTAACCCACTGCGTCACCCAGGCAGCCGAATTCTTTATTCATGTGTTCTAAGTTCTTTTTTATTTTTAAGATTTTATTTATTTATTTGACAGAGAGAAACACAGGGAGAGAGGGAACACAAGCAGGGGGAGTGAGAGAGGGAGAAGCAGGCCTCCTGCGGAGCAGGGAGCCCGATGTGGAGCTCAATCCCGGGTCATGACCTGAGCCAAAGGCAGTCGCTTAACGAACTGAGCCACCCAGGTGCCCCACATGTATTCTAAGTCCTTAAAGAAAGAGACCACGGTTACTCATCTGTGTATCCTCCAGATTATTTATCACAATCCTGGGCCCCTGGAGTCCCCCTAAATATCCATCATAGAAGTCACCATGATGGCAATACCACTGGTATTATACCTTCAAAATCTGTTTCCTCCCATCTGGACTCAAACGATATGTTTTCCTTGTCTACTGTGTGGAGGAAACGGACACAGCAAATGTGTGCCAGGGATAACAGGATTCTCTGATGAAAATTGGAGTCGGGCATGATATTAGCCCTTGAAAAGCTCACTGTCTAAGAAGCTGAGCTGAAGCAAACAGATAGCTTGCACTGCAGGAAAGCAAGAAGGTACAGATCTGCCCTCAGGATCTGGGAGAACACAGGAGGGGTGATTGGTTCTACTGGAGGAGGAGAGGTAGGGTGATCAAAAATACTTCAGGGATGAAATTATGGGCGCAGGTATGGTACAGTGAAGTAAGGAAGGAAAATCCAGGGAAAATTCTCTGCAAGAGTCAGAGATTAATTGGAAAGATGATACTTAGACAAAGGGTAAAAGGAAATTTCATTATTGGTATGAAGTGATCATCATACTTCTATTCCCAAGTGCTCTCTGATGGCCAGATGGATTCACAAACAAAATAAATTGGGATAAGAAATCTGAAGAAGGACTTCTCTTTTTTATCATTTAAATTTAACGAGCCAACACAGTTTCAGATGTAAAGTTCAGTAATTCTTCAGGTGGGTATAACACCCAGTGCTCACCACATCACGGGCCCTCCTTAATGCCTATCACCCCGTTACCCCATCCCCCACCCACTGCCCCTCCAGCAACCCTTCTTTGTTTCCCAGAGTTAATAGTCTCTCATGGCTTGTTTCTCTCTCTGATTAGAAGGACTTCTAGCCTCTGACTCAAGTAGACAATGGCACTTTGTTGAAGGAGATCTCATCAAGTGTAGTCTCCAATGGCAAATATAATTTAAGCAGGGAAGAGGATAAAGAAGAACCTTGTCGGGGGCAGCGTGATCCATCCTCCTCCCCCCACCCCCCCGCCATGCTGCAAGCTCCAAAAACTATGGTGGAGGTACCCATGAATGTACCCTGTGGGCCGGGGCAAAGGCAATATGTCCTTTGTGTCCCTGGGACGTGCACTTGGACAAGCATCCATCCAAGGTGGGAGAGCCATGCCAATCCTTATGAAGCTTAATAATTGTAGGATTGTGGGGGCACAACATACTTACTTTAAAACTTAGTGAAATCTTTGCTAACATAAGTAGCTTAGATATTGCAACCTCCTGTTTGTGTGACCATTCATTCACTTCCCTATGCTGGGGGGAAGTAAAACATTCTAATAAGATAAGGATTTGCAGGAACCATCTGTTGCTCAGGACATGCCTGCCTGTGATCGATCAGTCTATAGATTAGGATATAATTGGCACATCCTGCTTTATTGTATGGACCCTTCAAGGAAATAGGTACAGCCCGTTTCGTTGTGTGAGACCCTCAAGGGCACAAGGCACGTCCTGTTTTTTACAAGGACCCTCAAAAACACTATTGTCACTATTGTCACTCAAGATTGATGATCCATCACTTAAAGAAACTCTTTGATCATATGGTTTCCATCTGAAAAAAATATGTAACTCTCTGCTATAAATAAAGAGCCCTGAGACCAGTGTTTTCAGGAGATCCGTATACCATCTTTGAGTTTGATCTCCTCATTCACCAATGCCTTCCTTCATCCTCGGACCCTAACTATTGCTGGGGCTGGCCCCTGGCAGAGCCTTATAAGATGAGGCAGTATTTTGATGTGGAAGAGTGTACAGTGTGGATGTGGAATGGTCTAAAAATGTTTGGTTAGAAAAGAAGGGGTGGCAAGTGGCATCAGAAGATAAGTTTCACAAGAAATTTAAAGTTTCTTTAAAAAAATAGTCCCATGACATCTGATTGCATTCTGAGAAAAATGTCAAAGATATCTTTGAACAAGACAGGTATAAACAAGGAGATTATGTGTTAGGAGATAGATAAACAGGTTGTGGTCCGTTCATGCAATGGAATACCATTCAGTCTTCAAAGGAAGGAGATTCTGACACTTGTTACAGGTTGATGAACCAAGAGGACATTGTGTTGAGGGAAGTCAGCCAGACACAGAGGGACAAATACTGTATGGTTTCAGTTCTAATGGGGCTCTGGAGGAGTCAGACTCACACATGGAAAGTAGAATGGTGGGTGCCAGGGACTGGGGTGGGGGCATGTGGACAGAGTTTAAGCTTGGGAGGTGACACCACAACGTGAATGCTTCTGATGCTGTACCTAAGAATGGCAAACTTTGATGGCGTGTATATTTTACACTATAAAAAGTTATTTGTACTAGCGAGATGGTGCCTGTAAGTGATAGGGGGACGTGACATAGGCTCACCCTTCAGGACCCTGTGCCTTCTCCCTTATGTCTTTCTCACATTGTCTTGAGCCTGAAATAATACCTATACTCACCGCTATTATTTAAAAAAGGAAAAAGGAGACGTGATAAGCAAGATTCATCCTGAAGTAACAAGCCTTGTTCATACATTTAACTTAAGACATGTTGGTGTGATGGCGGTGGGACAGGAACTGTGCTCTCTCGCCCGGGACAAGGCAGGGGACAGAGAGGTGCCAGCCTTAAAGGTGTTGTCATCACCGTGGGGGAGGTGGGGCAGTAGTGATGGATAAACACAGGCCTGGGATGGAGGAAACACTCCTTTTCTTCTTGCATTTCCTGCGACTGTTTCTGAAGGACCACCACGCCCCCAGGGAGGTCGCCCCCACCTACGTACTCACATGAGGACCCTGTCCCTGTCTAACTGTGTGACATTAACATGTGGCACAAACATGTTCCCTTTTCTGCCAGGCTGGCTCTTTCTTTCCTGCATTGTGCTGAAGAGAATGGTCCTCCTCCAGGCCCCTGACATTGTAAGGATGCAGCAGGTGCCTGCACGTGTGTGTGCTGTGTGGGAGTCCTGGGCATGGCTTCCTTCTTACATCTGGGTAACCAGAGCTCTATTGTCGTTATTGCAAATATTTGCTGGTCCTGCAAACTTGGCTTGCGGACAGCGCTCTTCTCTGAATATTTACAGAGCGCCAAACTGCTGAGATCCTCCCACCAGTGTGCGGGGACCTCCATGCAGCAAATTTTTGTGCATCAGCCAGAGAGATGGAGGAAATCCCATTTCCTGATAGCTTTGTCCCACTCACGCCCACACAACGCCTCCTCATTAGATAGCATCTCACACAGATCTTTGTGAAAAATAACCTGACATTTCTCTCAAAGCCTCTTTCCCTCAGACCCAGGGAAATGTTCACAGGGGACTGGGTGGACAGTCCCTTGGACTGTGCTGACATCACTTTGATTTTATAATGAATGCCTTCAGCTGACTCGTACTTTCCTTCGGAAGAGTTCTAGAAAAGGAGGTCCTTGGTCCTCTGATTCCCTAAAAGGTCCCAGACATGTATTAATCCTAAAACGATCATGGCTGAGAGTCAAACCAGGACAATCCCTGGTCCTGGCTAAAAGAATAAATACTATAAAACCTGGTGCTGGAAGACCCAAAAGGATAATCGTGTTTAAATGCCCAACATAGAACCACTTGTGACCACACTTCTACCAACACAGTAAGCAGAATTGGCCTCAATTGCAATAAAGTAATTTTAAAATATTTATTGAATGTTAAAAAGCAAAGATTAAAGTCAAAAGAAAATAGGAGGCAACTTTACAGGGATAATTAAATCATCATTGGAACTCATTAGACAGATCATGGTTCCCAAGACCCATAATAGGGCAGTGGTCTTCGTGCGCTTGATTCCGAGCACTTTCAATTGGCTCATCTCGTGTTCACGATAATGCAAATTAATCCAAAATTTAATTTAGAAGTAATGTAATAAGGTCCAAAGAAATAACCTTTAAGTTGGTGGTGTTACAAATTCATATTTTTAAGGTTTTTAGGTGCTACTGCATATTTAACTAGTGATTGTGATACCGACATTCTGCAGCTCTTAATGTGGGAGCCTGGTCTGTAGGACAGTGACTCTAGGGCTGTTTTCCTCATCACCCCCCAGGCACTGAGGATTGCTTCCAGGGTTGCCAGAGGCAAATGGGAGGCTGGGCACAAGGAGCTTGTTGCTTTTCCTTGCATTTCAGCTCCCTCTCCTTTTGTTTTTCATATATTTCCTTTCTGCCCAAACCTTGGTCTCATTCCACAAAAAATGCCATTGAAGACAATCACTATGGTGCAACTGTTTGTGTCCAAGTAAATGAAGCCAAAAAGAAAAGAAAAGAAAAGAAAACAAAACAAAACAAAACAAAACAAAACAAAAAACAAACCAAAGAAATTGGACATTTGAATAATGCATTACAGAGAGTGTAAAAGTCCTTTAAACATCACAGGGATAAAATCAGCATCCTGGGAGTTGCAGCAGTGCTAAGTGTGTAGATGGGGGTGCTGTATAGAGTAACACAATCCCAGTGTTAACCTCGATGGCCATTTATCAACTCTCGCATTAAGAATGAAAACCTTTTTTTCTTCTAATTAATCTATAGGGCACAATTTTCATGTCAAAGGCATCCACTTAGTCTATTATTAATGATTTCACTCCATCACTTAAAAAAACTTTCTGATGAAAATTCAATATTTTTTTTCTGCAAATTATGCTTTCCTTTTTGCTATGGGGACAAAAATATACTCCTAAGTTATCAAAGGCCTGTGTCTTGTGTAGGTACATAGTCTTACCTGCTATTCTGTCCTCTCTCTTTCTTCCTCTCCTCCCTCTTCCTCTCCTCCTTTTAGTGAAAGACAATTTCACTTTTATATGTACTTGATTTATTGGGGCTTCTGTTGACAGCAACGGTCACATAGGCTATAAAACGTTGAGTGTATTACTCATCCTGTAGACCAACTGATGCCAGAGTTCTTTCTTCCTCTCATTATTTACTTGCCATATTAGGTTCACTGTTTTCACACAGGCAATAAATAATTGAGGGCTCTGTGTTCTGAGCACCGATGGTTAGGTAGACTCATTGAAGAAAAGATACGGGGTTCTTCATCCGTTTTTCTCACCTACAACCCCGCGCTGGCTTGCCCTGCCTTCTGGGAGGCTAGATTAGCTGCTGAAACTCCATTTCTCTCACTGTCTGGGAAGTGAGCTTTCTGTTAGGAACAGTGAGGCACCCTCTAGAGGGAGACTTGGGGGGGCAAGAGGGGAGAAGGTACATCTTTCTGCTATTCTGATTCCTGACCATGAGATTGCACGTGCAGTAGTCCCCATCCTGTGTTTCTGGGGTTTTGTTTGTTTTGTTTTAATTTTGTTTTATTTTGTCTTTGTCGGGCTCTCTGCTCAGCAAGGAGCCTGCTTCCTCCTCTCCTCTGCCTGCCTTTCTGCCTACTTATGATCGCTCTCTCTCTCAAATAAACAAATAAAATCTTAAAATAAAATAAAATAAAATAAAATATTTTGTCTTACTTTAATCCTTTGAGTATCCAAGGCAAAATGATGTCTCCTTGAAGGTGCAAACACAGCAGTGCTGCCCCGTGTTGGTTCAGCTTTGCAAAACCTATGTCTCTTTCCCCTATAATAAATACCCTATGTCAGAAATACTAATATCATGCATTCCTACTTTTCTGGCTAGATCTGGAGAGACATGGCTTTTAATCTTGTGATAATGCATTCATAGAAATTAAATGGTTTCCAATCTCACACACAACAATCTGACCTTAGAATTCCAAGCCTGGGATGAGCTTCATACTGAATAAATGTGTGAATTGTTCAATTTATGCATAATTGTTGCATTGTTTTAAAGTTTAGGAGATATACACAAAATCATTCAGCTCCTGAATAGTAGTATCAAAGCTAAAATTCAGTTTTTTGTAAATACTTTGGTTTGAATTTAATTTTTATGTTGAAAATGCCCCGAGGATGATTAAAAAAAAAAAAAAAAAGCTGCTTTAAAATAAAGTTACTGTCCCTGAGAAGTTAGTTGAAAGTTTCATACAGAGAAAAAGTAACCAGTTTCTTTGAATTCCTCATTCCCCTCATTCTGTACATAGCAATGAGCTCTCCAAGTCGATTCTCTTTTCAACATGGCACACAGGCCCTTTTAGTAATGAGATCCCATCGACACAGTCTCCAGAATGGCACAGGTGGGCGGGCAGAATGGAAGAGATCAAACTGAGTTCCAGACACGTCCATCTCTCACACTGAACTTCTGACAAAGTGTTTCCATTTCTCATCAGTTAGACCTCCTGACCTGGGCACTTTTCATGCTCAACAAAGGTTCCTTAAATTCTTTGCTCATTATAATAGCACACCTAATCATCCCAATGTCTTCAGTAGACAATTCACATGAACAGATCGTGTGCAAGTTTTCAATGTGTAAGCCTCACTGAACATATGCTTAATGTCTCGCTACTTCAAGCCAATTAGTGATAAGTAACTTTTCATGGTAAAGTTTATATTTTTGACAGATATATTGAATCTTTCTTCTCTGAAGGTTCTGCTAATATTTTTGACCTTGAATACTAATAGCGAAATTATCTTAAATCACTATATTATAATTTTTAACAAAGCACATTTGCTCAGATTGAAAAATATGGATTCACTTAATAAATTTATTTGAGAGTCTTCTTACCTAACTGAAAGCAAAATAAATAAATGTTCTGCCTTTCCTAAGAGAAGGAGCTCTTCTAATTGTTTATGGATATTGCAGGAGTTTTGGCATACCTGTATTCATTTATGTCCAGAAAGGTAAAAAATTATTTTTATTTGACCTTAGTTTTCACTTAAAAGTAATAGAACTATTGCAACCCAAATTCACTCCAATAATTTAATGAGATTGAAATTTTAGATTTGCTTTTGTTGTTTTGTTTTATAGACATGAGATATTAGTTCAGCTTAAGAAATATAATTCACATACTTGAAATTTCAAATGAAATCACTGAAAGATTTCCAGGGAAAAGAAACAATCACTAGTTTCTTAGTAAAATAATAATAATTATTATTATTTTATGTTATTATTATTATTGTTGTTGTTGTTGGGCAAGAGGAAGAAAACAAGTGACCTAAGTCTGAAAGTGCTTGTCAGTGGACAGTCATTAAGGCTTGGCTCAATGCAAATTAAAGTGACCTATTAGGTGACTCCTTCCTCCATCCCTCAAAGAACGCGGGACTGCTCAGATAAGTCATCTTTCTTCCATTCCACTTCTTCCATTTTGGTTTCTAAACACCACCAGTCTTCCACTGGATGCATGGGGTTTACAACATTTTTCCTTTATACCATTTCTGTACCTTTGCTGTAGAGGAGTCATGGGTGCTCTGATTTGTCACTCAGTTTACTGACTCAGACCCTGAAGCCAGGTTTCCTGCCCTCCGTCCCTTAGCTCACACAAGTGTAAAGGGAGAAAAACACTAGTGACTCTCTAATGAGCATGTAATGAAAAGTCAATGAGTCAATTTACATTAAGAACTTAGAATATTACCTGGTTCCCTGTGTCTCTACAAAAGACTAAATGGGTTCTGAATATGAGCATTGCTGTTATTGTTATTTTTCTTAATTCTTTAATCTTGTACAAGATTGCCAATGGATTTATTTACTTGATGTAAATTTTCCACCCTGGAAAACAAAACACCTAAATTTCCCGAGAGAATTTTTAGATATATTGGGATATAAATCTTTTGGAAATGTATATTTTTAAAACAAATGTAGAATTATATTTTCTATCCTCAGTATTAATTATTTAATATTTGAGGAGACAAATTCATATTTGTCAACTCTGGAAGTTCTCACTCTATGTTCACAACATTTAATTATTTTAGGGAAGATCAACTTCTATTTTGCAAAATAGTACCATGATTCCAATTGTTTTATTGTATTTTATTTTATTTTTTAAGATGGGGAGGCAGAGGGAGAAGGAGGAAGAGAATCCTAAGCAGATTCCATACCTTATGCAGAGCCTGACATAGGGCTGGGTCTCACAACCCTGAGATCATGACCTGATTCAAAATCAAGAGTTTGATGCTCAACTGACTGAGCCACCCAGGTGTCCCTGATTCTGTTTTATATGATGCCATAGGTTTCTTTTGAGGTTGTGTTTTTAAAATATGTTCAAAATGTTATGTTTAATATTATATTACAAAAGGAAAAGGTATTAATAGAAATATAGATTTACAAGAAGGACACTCCCTTAATTGCTTGCAGGGGTGGCATTAAGGCGCTGGGAAATGGGCAATATGCTTCCTTCCACGGACACCACAATATACTGTATTGTACTTCTCCACTGCTAATGTGATAGAGACCAGGTGTAAAACTGATGAGCCCTTCACTGTGCATGCTCCCCTCCCCTCAAAGGTCATCATGCTGCCTGGACCCATTCAAGAACATTAATGTACATTATTGTAAGCCCATTAAAGAACAAAATTCTACCAAGTCAATATTAGAGATCTCACTGACGATATTCAGTGACTCAGGAATCCAGTAGCATTCAGTCTAGCAGAGAGAAAGGAATTCTGAAGAGCTATACAAGGCTGGAGATTTTTAGAGATCAAAATGAGCAGGAACAAGAAAGTTGTACATTGGCTGGTTGGTTAAATCAAGGTTACTGTCCTTATATGAAGCAAAGGGGAGTCTTAGAGCAGGTCAGGGAACTTGGGTTGAGCAGACAAGACCTCATGGGCTTGCGTAGGTCTTCCTTTTGTGGGATCATCAAGCACAGGCATTCAGTGAGGTTTGGTTTCTGACATGGAGCTTCATAGGAGCAACTCTACCTTGGGTCCAGTCTTGTTACTTGAACATCCCCACACAAGTTCAGAATTAAAGTTGGGAGGTTGCTGAGCTAGAAGACAAGGGCAACCACAGTACAACACAAGCATCTGTTGCCTGATTACTGTGTGTCAGGCTTGGGACCAGCCCCTTCCCAACTAAGACAAAGATCTGCTCCCAGTCCATGATGGTTTTCCGACTCTCTCTTCCCTTAAAATGAATACTCTGCAAGAAATCTTCACAGGTTCATCCCCCAGTGGGCTTCAAAACCAGCTTATCAGGTATACCCAAGCATGCATTGTTTCCAGCTATGTGTGTCCTTTGTAACTCAGGTTGAAACCTTGCTGCGTTTGCATGCCGGTGATGTATGCTAAGCATTGCCTGTGTAATAAGTGAGCATCAATGCAAAGACCAGAATGACTTGTACCAGAGAAATTGACTATTGCTTCTTTGGTTTTCTATGTGGGGCAGGATGCTGGCAGGTGGCACGATGACGCACATCTGGAAACTCACCCCAAACATCTGGGGACATACGGTGTCTCCTTCCACTTATAGAGACTTGAGGGTGAGGAAAGAGTATGAAAGTTTCACATTTCAAAGCTACAGACATTCCTTCTTTGCAGCCCAAACGTGAAGCCTGGATCCCATTGTTCTTTTTTTGTTTCAGCAGAAGCTTTAAAGCGTCTTTTGATATACATCGGCAGACCCAATACAAGCACGAAATGAAAAGCTCAATTTCTCTGTGTAATAAAGTAGAGAGAATTGAAGGCAATTCAATAAATAAAACAAAAGTGATATTAAGAGGGTAGCTGAAACAGGAATGGAGGAGGCAGAAATGACCATGGCACACGTAAGACCCAGAGGAATTGGGAAATAGAGCCAACTTGATTTAAATTGCAAAAAAAGCAAGGTGACCTTGGCCAACATGTGGGTTATGTAATTCACCTCTCTTAACATGACATACAGGCTGAACAAAACTGTCTCTCAACAGAGAAAACATTTGGAACTGAGTCAGTTTATCTTACTGTTTACAGAAATAGAGTCACGGAAAGGAATCGAGATGATCATCTTTTTTCCCATTACATGTTCACATATATGGGCAAGACAATTCAAAATTAGCATATTAATGGAAATTAGCACAGTATATTATTCAATATAGATTATAGTTCTTTCTTAAAATAATTCCACTTTTGTAAAAATTTACTTTTTCAATTAGGGTTTAAAAATATTTTCTAGTTATAAAACACACTTTAAAAAAATTTAAGTCGGGGTGCCTGGGTGGCTCAGTTGGTTCAGCAACTGCCTTCGGCTCAGGTCATGATCCCGGAGACCCGGGATTGAGTCCCACATCAGGCTCCCTGCTCACAGGAAGCCTGCTTCTCCCTCTCTCACTCCCCCTGCTTGTGTTCCCTCTCTGGCTGTATTTCTCTCTGTCAAAATAAATAAAACCTTAAAAAAAATTTAAGTCAACAGTAATATCTTATTCCTGGAGAAAAATCAATCCTTTCATATTTTAGTTTTGGGGCTATTTTTAGTTGCTCTGCTACTGATTTTATAACTTTAAATAATATGTTTAAATTCTAACTTCTTGATTAGCCACTCTTTTTAAAAATAGTCCTTTGAATTTGTTCTCTAAGAGGGAAAAAATAAAACTGAAGTTCTGGACACTTCTGATAACCATAAGTTTTGTAAGTCATGCTGTCATCTTGACATTTACCTAGATTTACAAAAAGATAGGGGGGCTCAGTAGGTTAAGTGTCTGCCTTCAGCTCAGGTCATGATCGTAGGATCGTAGGACTGAGCCCCGTATCAGGCTCCTTGCTCAGAGGGGAGTCCTCTTGTCCTTCTCCTTCTGCCTGCCACTCCCCTTGTTTGTGTGCTTCCTCTCTCTCTGTCAAATAAGTAAATAAAATCTTTAAAAAATAAAAATAAATAAAGTAAAAACATAAATTTTTCTTTAGTCAGAACACAGTCTTTTTCTCTGTATAATGAATATGATTATTTAGCTTAATAAAACAGTGCATAGTGTTTTGATTGGATCAATACTAAATATCAGTGAAAACTAGTACTGGGATTAAACAGCTAGATTATATGTAATGTAAACCAACATTTTCAAATCCTGGTACTGGAAGAAAAATGGAATAAAATTAAAAGTTCAAACAGTTTTGGATTTCTAAAAATGTCTTCATTTCTAGTTCGTATGTCTTATGAAATAATGTTTTCCCAAATTTCCTCCCAAATTTGGTGGATCCATGCACACATGGTAAGAAAGACCTTATTCAGTGGGTCTAGCACGGTAGGTATAGGGGTTACTGCAGTGGGATCTGCAGTGGGACGGAGACTGGGCTTTACTGAGAAAACAATGTGGAGAAGTGGGAGTCTCCAGTGAAGGAACGGGGTGGGGCCAGTGGATGGGAAATATAAGAGGAAACACCAGGGTCTTGAAGGGTTCCTGCCAAACCAACCTAGCAGGGTACTTGGGAAAGACACATGGGGCTGTGGAGACATTGCCTGGGGATGGAGGATGAGGAGCCCCGTTAAATATTGAGAACCAGCAGGCATGGAGGATGAGAGGTTCTGGTTCAACTGACAGAGCAGCATTCCTGCTGTTGGACAGAGCAGAGACAAACACAATATCAAGACCTCTTTGAGAAGAGAGCTTAGTCCATTTGGGTTGCTACAACAAAAATGCCATAGACTGAGTGGTTTGTAAACAGTACACATTTTCTTTTTTCCTTATGGTTCTAAAGGCTGAAAAGTCAAGGATCAAGCCCCCCTCAGGTTCAGTGCCTGGTGAGGAATTCCTGGTTTATAGACGGCCATCTCCACTATGTTCTCACGTGGCGAAGAGGGTGAGGGCACCACATTCATGTCAGCACTTCCCAGAGCCCCCCATCTCCTAATATCACCATCTTTGGGAAGAGGATTTCACCATATACATTTTGTAGGGGGAGGGCACCCAAACATTTAGACCATAAGATGAGTTCAAGGAAGATAGAGTGGCTCAGGAAAGCTTTGTCAATGCATATCCATAAAAAAGAAATATTCTAAGGGTCTGGATGTAAAAAAAAATGCATATATTTATGCTCACTTATCCTTATTTGCTAATTTGAGTTAATATATTAGAAATAATTTTCCCTCAGAATTTTGAAGAAATTGTTCCATTGACTTCTTCTGTACAGTGCTGCTGTCAAGAAATCATTGGTCACCATGTAAACCATGGATCACTCAGTGATCTCTCACTATTTACCTAGCCAGCTTAATGTCTCTGGAGTGTTTAGGACTTTAGATAGTGTTTGAGGTTGGCCTGGGTGTTCCATCATTCTCCTGCCTTGTTGGGAGGTTTCCTCTAATCTGGGCCATCCTGTATGCTCTCACACCTTTATTTATTTCTCTGCAGGCCATCAAGCATTGGCCCTTTGAACAGACGTTTCTTTTGGCCAGTGATCCAGACCTTATGAAGCCAGTCTTGGGTTGTGTGGTCTGTCTGTTCTAATTCTGAATGAGCTTTTCTCTACACATCTGACTACTGAGAATTACAGGGTATTGAGTCTGTGGTGGGTGAAATATGACAATTGATCAGACTCTGAAACACAAGACATATATACAATGTATTCTTCAAACCATTACCATACGTATAATACTGGGTTTTCTTGGCCCAAAAATAAGTCAACAGCTTCTTTGCACTGAACCCCGGCCTCTTACATAAATTTATACCATAATTCAAATTCCAGTGAGTATCCTTCCAAAGAGCTTAAATACACCAAGGAAAATTTAACATTACAGGGCTAGTTTGGCCAACTTTTGATAAGAATAAAATTATTCATGAGAGGCTCTTTAGAACAGAATGTAAGTAAAATTCCTTTTATTGGCCTGCATTTTTTTATTGGAATGAGAAAGCTTCCAAATGAAATTCAGAGACAGAAATTGCTTCCTTATAAAATTCTTTAGGAAGAATTTAAAACTATTTCACTTTTAGATCACTACGAATGACAGTTTGAACTTAGTGGCTTTAGTCTACTCTTCTTCTCCTCCATCTTATACTTCTCAATTTCCTTCACCTCTCCCTATTTCTGAACCACCTGCTCCTTCCTCTTAGCCAGAAACCCGCAAAGATCAATGAATTCTCATATTTAAATCCCCTTTACAATAGACCATCTTCCCTCGAGGTGTTTTGAGCCTTGGTCTCACTTTGACCTCATGGTTGGTCAAAGACTTTCAAAACCCTAAAGAAGAGAAGCAAATATTTACAGAGGCAATTTGCAGTGTCCCTAAGAACATATAATCTAAGACAGTTCTTTATCAGCGATTTCAGATGTTAACAGGAACCTCAGATTTAAAAGAAAAAGAAAAGAAGAAGGATGGAAGGACCATGAAGAGTGGGAAGATACTGAAAAATTGCAGAAAAATTCAGAGAGATAAGGAAAAGCCATAGATATTGTATAACATATTTTGGAGACTCTTTCAGAAATCCTTTTTTTGCATGACTAGATTGGACACTAATTCATTTCCAAAGGCTCTAGCAATGTTAGGGAAGGGGTCTTCAGCACTTTTAGACATTATGCAAGAGTAGATCCTAGAGAAAATGTGTCCTTAGATCTTTACTTGCTTTCTGTGAATGACACTAAACCAGAAATAAGGGATTGAACACACAAACAAATCCTTAATCAAGTTCTATTGTCAATCTCTCTACAGAATATCTTGACAGAATTTCAGAACAAGAGCAAAGATAAAACAAAACAAAACCCCTGACAATATACTGATGGCCTTACAGTTAGAGCAACTAGATATTACCACCTGGCTCATGATGCACCAGAGGAGGAACACATGTTACAAAAATACCTTTAAATAATATAAATGAAAAAACATTGGAAAAACAACTGCCCCACACTGAAAGAGAAAAAGTGAAGTAGGTCCTTAATGAGGTTTATTCTCCTCTGAGGAGGAATCACAGTTCAATTTCCTTACACTCATAAGAAGACCTTTAAAGATTAAAGACAGCCTTGCAAAACTATTAATGATAGAGTAAGACCATACCTAACACAAATTCTGCCGCTGTCACACAAGATGCCTCAGCTGGGTCCTCACACCCACCTTGTGACTGTCCCCACCAGACCCTTCATTGCAGATGCCTTGTTCTGTGACACGTTTTCTGCAAGTTTCACAGTGTGTGGTTCACTAAGAAAACAGAATATCCAAACAAATACTCCTCTAACGGCATGTCTGAGACCCTTGACTACTTTCCTGTTCATAGTCTGCTTACAGCTAATTTGAACTTCGAACTTTCGATATATTTGTGTTCAAATTATGTACAACATAAGATCCTCACAAAGTGTGAGACAAGCTATGGACAAAAATAATTATACTGCGTTGTGTTGAGTACCATCCAAGACTGCTGAGTTTATTACTATAGATCTTGTTCTGCTTTCTTCATGTTGCTTTAGGTCAAGGTGATTAATACCTCTTTGACTTTCCCTATGAAGTGTAGCCATCTACCATGACAGTGATGCCCCAAGAGTTTACTGAGGTGCACTCTCCCCTTGTACCATACCTTAATCTTCTGTGTGAGTCTCCCTTCAAGTAACATGTGAGTTAAATTTTGTTTATGCCCTAAAATAAAGCAACCAGTAAGATTCTCTCTTTTAGCTCAAAGTATAGAGGTGCCAAAGAAAAATGTACAATTCTGTTAGAATAAATATATTCTATATTAATAATTAGAGTTTAGATTAAGCTCTGCTATATTCTGGACATGTGTATCTTCCCCAGAATTCATATATTGAAATCCTAATGCTCAAAGTTGATATTGGCAGATGGGACCTTTGAAAGGTGATTAGGTCATAAAGGCAGATCCTTATGAATGGGATTAGTCCTCTCATGAAAGAGACTCCAAGAAGTCCCCTTCCCCCTTTCACTATGTGAGGATACAATAAGAAGTCTGCAGCCCAGGAGAGAGCCCTCACCTGACCATGCCAGCAACCTGATTTTGGAGTCCAACTCCCAGAACTATCAGAAATGAATTTATGTTAGTAATAAGAGACTAAATCTGTGGTATTTTATCACAGTCTACCTTAGGACAATCCTAAAGAGTTAAATATCTCCATCCCTATAGATGATAAATCACTCAAAAATTTTTTTAGGCTATTAAGAGACAAGAGGTTTGCTAGGGCCTCACTAGCCATTATAGGCAATGGGGTCTCCATTTTCAGGAGTCACTACATATGAATGACATTACAAATTCTTGGTAATTTAATCTAAATATGAATGGTATTTTGTAACCTAAAATCAGGTTTTCAACATCTCTCCACTCTGTCCTTCTTAAGTATCATAAAACTTTACACATTTATTTGTGCATGATCAATGTGGATAAAGCCTGAATATTTGACTGAATTTCAAAGAAAGCTTGATATGCCAATTTCTTACATCGGCCTTTCTTAAATCTAGGGGAAAATCCTACTCACTTTGTCTAAGGTTGTAATAGCAGTGACCAAATTAGTGAAGGTTTCTGCTGACTTAATTTTAGGGTGCCTCTTCAATACTATGGGCCCTTAAGCTATATAGTCCTCGCTGCTTACTGAAAATTTACCACATTTTTCACTATGCAGGGTTAGTTCATACAGATTTTTATTATTTTATCCGCCATACAGTTCTGTCCATTGTGATGACACTTTAAATCCTGCTATTCTTCCTTTAACCAAAAAAGGGAAATCCAAAACCATCTAGCCTCTAAGAAGTGATGGAGCCTTGAAAAGATTTATTAGTGTGTAAAAACTCCAGATTTAATCTTGTTTGTTAGCAGGTCTTATCTGACGACTGAAACAGGAAATACTGAGACAAAATATTGTTTATCCCTAGAATATGACCCCCCCCAGCCAAAGTAGAATTTGTTCCGATGGCAGAACCTATAATACTCACCACAGATTGCCACCTGCGAAGAGAGTTGTTACATGCATAGACAACAAGAACGCTTTTGGAGTAGTCTATGATTTTGAAATTCTGTGCAAACAAAGTTTAAACCTCAGCAAGAAACAAAATAAAAATGGTCAACATATTCAACAATTGTATCTGTTCTCAAAAACTCACTTGATTCTTTTTATATAATTGGACAGCAAGTGAAGTTCAACAACTTACTAGTGACTAATAACTGGCTACTAGTGAACAATCAGTTCAGAAGAGCTAAATGTCTAAAGGCTTATTGTAAAACGCCATTAAATCTTACAGGAAGTTTTCTCTTTTTAATTTGACACCTGTTTTCAGGATCAGTCCCTGATACCTCTTTGAACATTTTAGCTAAAAAAATCTCCCCCCCATTTGGCATAAGAAATCACTGGAAAAAATGATTCAAGAAAGAGAAAAGCTGAGCCTTGATTTTCATCCATAAATTTTACCTTTCCAAGTGATGACATTTTTTTTTATTTTTTATTTTTTTAAAAGATTTTATTTATTTCACAGAGAGAAACACAGCCAGAGAGGGAACACAAGCAGAGGGATGAGAGAGGGAGAAGCAGGCTTCCTGCCGAGCAGGGAGCCCGATGTGGGACTCGATCCCGGGTCTCCAGGATCATGACCTGAGCTGAAGGCAGTCGCTTAACCAACTGAGCCACCCAGGTGCCCCAAAGTGATGGCATTGTAGATCACATTCTGCTGTCTTCAAGTCAATTTCTAGTGCACAATGCAAAAGTCACAGCAAATGGAAAAAAAATGTAGATGGTAGCAGAGCTAGCGATATTTTTAAGGACCCAGAAATCTCAGATGAAGAATTCATGAGATTGTGCAGGCACTGGATCAAAATAAGGGCTCTGTAGACACTTTGAAGGTGGTACTTTGCTTTTGTTTTTAATGGGAAGAATGTTGTGTTTCCATTTGTCTTTCTAAGATCTTTAATATTTCCAGGAACAGAGTTAATCAAGGGGGTACCTGGGTGGAGCAGTTGTTTAATAACAAATTATTATTACCTTCCTATATGTATTTCTATGAGCCTTTTAAATTGAAGATGAATCCTGAGAACTGGAATCCACTCTTGTTTGTTTGTTCACTTCTTTAATCTAGAAACTTCTGGCTCCTGGATCGGAAGTGGATTGCAATTCTGTTCAAAAACTTACTCTTCATATTTGTTGTTGATATATCCACATGTGTGATTTCCAGACTTAAATGCACAATCACTAATTGGTAAAATAAATGAACAAATAATTACTCAGCACACAACAGGAGAAACAATAAGCCTAATGTTTACAGTAGTTCAAATGGCTACCATTGGAAACTGGATGTACCATGAATTGCCTTTTCAAAAAACAGTTTGTATTGGTCAGCTAGGTAGGACCATCATAACAAAATACCACAGCCAGGGTGGTTTAAAGAACAGAACTTTCCTTTCTCCCAATCCACTTCCTTTAAAGGTGCTAAGACAATAGATTTTGTATTTCATCTTTGTTTATTTTTGGTAATTTATGAGTTTTGAAGAGTTGGTCCATTTTACTAACTTGCCAATATATGAGTGGGAAGTTGTTCACAGTGTTTCTTATCATCTTATTAGTGAATGCAGAATGGAGTGATACCCTCTTTTTGTTCCTGGAACTGGTCATTTGTGTTTGCATTTAATCTGTTTCCATCTTTCTAGAAGTTTATCTATTTTATTGTTTTTTTTGAAAAAAAGTACTTTTTCAATCTATTGATTTTCTCTTATTTTCCCTTTTTAACTTTCTTTTTTTATTATTTCCATTTGCATGTTGCTTGACATTTTTCTCTACTTTTTCTAGTTTCTTGAGATAGGAACTTAGCTATTAATTGAGAATCCCTTTTTTTAATACAAGTATATAGTGGTATAAATTTTCCTTTTAACACTGCTTTATCTGTGATACACATATTTTAATGTGCGATATTCAATTTCATTCAGTTCCATATATTTGTTTGGCTTAAAGTTACTTTTGCTTTACTTGAGAAGCCATTCACACACGAAAGTTTAAGAACAGCACCAGACTATGATTAGGTGACAAATAAAGGCAACAGAGAGTACACAGGTATCTCAAAATAAACCTCGCTAATAATTATATTACTTTCAGTTTATGAGGTGTTATCTTTACTTTTCTCCTAATAAGAACATTGCTATAACATCTTCAGGTAGAAATGTAATAAAGTTCAAGTTCATATACTTTAACAAAAACCAAATTAACTATGCTTAAAACAAAAATTGTTACTCATGTAACAGTCTACACAGAGGGGTAGTTGAGGAAAGTACATATTTTAGTCAAGATGAATACGGACCATGTTCGTCCTTATATGGGCTTAACTGAGAAGGATTACAAGTGACCTATTCACATCCCTTTGTCCAGTACCCAGACATGTGAGCACATCTAGGTGCAAAAGAGGCTAGAAAATAAGCCTGTAACTGCATGATCAGTAAATACACACACATACACACACACACACACACACACACACACACACACACACTTATTTGTTTGTTTGTTTGTTTGTTTGTTTGTTTATTTATTTATTTATTTTGAGAGTGAGAGACTGCATGCTAAGGGAGGGGCAAAGGGAAAGGGAGAGAGAGAACTCAAGCAGACTCCCTGTTGAGCACTGAGCTCCATGCAGGGCTCAATCCATGACCCTGAGATCATGACCTGAGCTGAAATCAAGAGTCAGATGCTTAACTGACTGAGCCACTCAGGTGCCCATAGAAAATGTATGTCTTTAACTGCACAGTCAGTTCTATATATTTTAAAATTTGTTTTTCTTTTTTTTTTTTTTTTGAGATTGTATTTATTTGACAGAGAGAAACACAGCCAGAGAGGGAACACAAGCAGGGGGAGTGAGAGAGGGAGAAGCAGGCTTCCCGCTGAGCAGGGAGCCCGATGTGGGACTAGATCCCGGGTCTCCAGGATCATGACCTGAGCGAAAGCAGTCGCTTAACCAACTGAGCCACTGAGGCGCCCCTAAAATTTGTTTCTAACTGTATCTTTAACTCATGGATTATTTAAATACATGTTGGTTAATTCCCAAGTGCTTGATTTCTCCTGTGTCTTTTACAATTAATTTCCAGTTTGATTTCACAATGGCCAAGAGAACACTCTCTGTGTGATTCATTTAAAAAAAAAAATGTTGAGTTGAAAGTCAATTGATGAATGCATATACTATTATCTGAAGCATGAATAAAATGTTATATATTTGGAAAATATGACTGAACCATAAATTAACTTATGGGATATAAAAATTTTAAAATAGTGTATATTTCCCTCCCAAAATATCACCAAGTGATGAGCAAAGCAGTCAGGGCTGACACCACACTGACAGCTGGGTTTCAGAAAGTCTGGGCCTTTGGGATCTGGGCTTAAGTGGTTTAAGGGAAGTATTTCAACATGTGAATTACCTGGGATTGCAACAATTTCATGATGTAATGATTTAGAGTTTAATAGAACTGGTGTCCTTACAAGAAGAAAATATACCAGTTAGTTAAAACTCTCCCTAATAGAAATCTCTAGGCCCAAACTTGACTGACATCAAGTATTAAGTCCTCTGAAGGAGTAAAGCCATTTCAGAAAGAAGATTTCACCAGATTACAGCATTTCTTAGGCTTCAATTCTGTTTCATTAATTGTCAGTGGTATCCACAGTCATCCTTAACTACTGGGGAATGTAGGAAGGAGAATATTTTTATCTGAGTCTAGTAAAGCTCTTCAAAAAAATGTTTTTAGGGTTTTAGCTCCTGGGTGGCTCAGTTGATTAAGTACCCCACTCTTGATTTTGGCTCGGGTCATGATCTCAAGGTCATGACATTGAGCCCCATATCAAGCTCTGAACCGGGCATGCAGCCTGCTTAAGATTCTCTATCCCTCTCTCGTTGCCGCTCCCCCTCCAAAAAATCATTTTCACTTGAGGAATAAGGTGAAAATCTATACCAAAATTCTCATTAGAAACCCTAAGTTTTCTCAGTCAATCCCATAAATTATCTATCCATCAAAGAGAAATTAATTTTTAAAAATCCAGAGCTCATGAAAGAAAGCAATAGCATTTTAACTATAGTGTTCACTGATTGTATATTACCAATTTATAAGGGGTTTAGTGACATAAAATACAGTACATCTTAATTCACCTGATAAATTTATACCAATTTATATACCCAGACCTTTATTTACAATCAACTCAATGGAAATTTGGAAGAAAGTTTCATAATGAAGTTTAATAAACAAAATGCTTATTTAGCTTGATAAGGTAAATAATTAAAATCTACAAAGAACTCTCTCTTATAAATTTTAGAAAAGATTTTGACGAAGTGAAATACTAGTAAATATTCTTTCAACAATAGGAAAATAAAAAGAATGATTTATTTAGAAGTTGGGCAAACAGAAGCATGAAGAAACATTTCACCAAAGAGGATACACAAATGGCAAACAAGCATAGGGAATGTGCTTCAGAATCATTACATATTAGGAATTCCAAATTAAAACCACAATAAGATGTCACAACATGCTTAATTACTTATAAAATATTTTGGTAAAGGCACCAAAATGCTGGTGAGAATGCCAAGGAAACCATTCACATTGTAGTTGGAATGTAAAGTGGTACAGCCATTCTGAAAAGGTGTTAGGCAGTTTCTTATACAAAGTAAATGTGTAACTCAGAAATTATCCCCTTGGGCATTTCTTCTTGTGAAATGAAAACTTATATTCACACCAAAACTTGTGCACAATATTCATAACACCTTTATGTTAAACAGCTCCAAACTGAAAACTCACATGTCCTATGACAGATAAATTGTTAAACCATCAGTGGGACCTGCATGCCATAGAAACCTACTTGGCACTTAAAGGAAGGAACAACTGATAGAAGCAGAAACTTATATGGATCACAAAGGAGTTACACATAGTGAGAAAAAAATCCATCCTCAAAACTGTTACATATATGATTTCATATTTAAAACACACAGAAAGGCACACCTGGGTGGTTCAGAGGATTATGCCTCTGCCTTCAGCTCAGGTCATGATCTCAGGGTCCTGGGACTGAGTCCTGCATCAGGCTCTCTGCTCAGCAGGGAACCTGCTTCCCTCTCTCTCTCTGCCTGCCTCTCTGCCTTCTTGTGATCTCTCTCTCTGCCAAATAAATAAATAAAATATTTAAACACACACACACACAAAAATACTGAAATACAGACACGGGGAATAGATTATACTTGCTGCCAGGAGGTAGGGAGGGAAAGGGAGTAAGATGGTGGTGACTCTGGGCAGGAGACATCTTTCCAGTGATAGAAATGTTCTGTATCTGGACTGTGATGGTGGCCAAAGGTATATACACCTTTGATAAAATTGCAGACACATCAGTGCTTGTGCTATTGGTAAAATCTGAATAAGGTTGGTGTAGTGAATCACTGTCAACTTCCTGGCTTGAGTATTGTAACATAATCTGCAAGATGTTACCATTAGGGGAATCTGGGTGAAGACTTATAGAACTACATGTAGATCTATGGTGATTTTGGGAAAAAAAAATAAAAAACTATTTAGAAAAATTCTCAGCAATGCATTTTCTGATACAGTCAACACTGAATTAGGATGTCCTGTGTTGGGAAAGCACTCTGACAAAAGAACAGAGCTGAAGTCTTTGGAGATACAGTCCCTGGTCCTCCACTCCATAATATTCAAGCTACCAGCAGTTTTTGGGTTTTTTTGTTTTGTTTCATTTTGTTTTGTTTTATGTTTAACTCATTCTTCCAACTCATTCATATAATTAATGAGTTCATTACAAGTGAGAATTCTGTAACCAAAAAGAAGATACTTGAAGTTCAGTGAACATCTACATCATGAAAAGACCGAAGGACATAATTCATGGCCGCATTATATATCTATCCATCTATCTGAAAATCTTATCCCCTGCCAGTTGGTGTTATCATGAACTACCTTGAAGGCTTATTAAAAGATGCAAAATAAAATCTCTTAAGAACTTAAGATATAGGGCACCTGGGTGGCTCAGTCGTTAAGAGTCTGCCTTCAGCTCAAGTCATGAGCCTGGAGTCCCAAGATCCAGCCCTGCATCAGGCTCCCTGCTCTGCAGGAAGCCTGCTTCTCCCTCTCTCACTCCCCTTTCTTGTGCTCCCTTTCTAGCTATGTTCCTCTCTGTCAAATAATTAAAATCTTAAAAAAAAAAAAAGAACTTAAGATATACAAGGCACACAGTAAACACTTGATAAATGGTGGTATTATTTTTTTATTCTATATCTGAATTGCCTTTCTCAAAAGAGTATATATTTTTTATTCTGCTTACCTTTAGAACAGTACACTTAGGCTATATAGGTCCATGACAGATGATAGGTAGATACATAGATAGATGATAGATGAAGATAGATATAGATTAATGATAGATGATTGATTGATAGATATAGGATAGATGATAGATGGATGATACATAGATGACAGATAGATGTAAAATGCCAAAACTTCATTTTTCAATGGCTAAAATCATATTTGAAATGAATGAAATACGCATTAAGTAATCTTAATCCTCAGTTTCTTCAGCTCTAAAAATGACATATAACAGTAGCAGTTGCCTCTTAAGTAGTTTGTGATCATTCAAGGTGATGTTGACTGTAATTAGCTTAACCTAAACATAAGGCAAAATAAAATTAGCAATTTTATTATCATGAGAATTAACACACAAAGGTAATTTGCTAACAATTATAACTATTTTTCAAAATCCAATTTTTTACATACTTGTTTTTTCTATTTGACATCTTGCAAAGACATTCTTATGGATTCTGCAAACTTGGATTTTATGGTTTGGATTTCCAGATTGGACAGCATTCACAACATCTCCTGGAAAATAAGGATGCCAGAACCCGCCTAGGTTAAAAGTTTCACTGAATTACAAAGAAGAATCTGAACAATTTTGAGCATCATTATTGATTAAATAATTCACAGATACTATATCTTTTGGCTCACCATAATCCAGAAGCCAGAGTTTAAAAATCAGCAAAGAAAAAAAAAATAACTCTGTTTTCTTGGAACAAAAGCAAATATAATAAAAATTTGCAAAAACTGAACATCTGTATTTAAAAATTACTCACTGATTTTATTCTAGTATTTGTCTCTTTCTTTCATTGTCCAGATATAATAATGAGGCATTAACAATGAATTATCACTTATTTATTTTTAAAATCTACATCTATAAGCAGATAATGGAGAGGATAATGAGCAACAGTGATCCTCAAACTTTACTGAATATTAGAAGCACTTATATAGCTTTCAAAATTCCTCAGGTCTTTTCACATCCCAGATGAGCTAAATTTGATTTCTTGGGGTGAGATCAGGCATTGGTATTTCTGAAAACTGAGATGGTTGTAAAATGTGCAGTAATGCTTGAGAACCTCTGATAAAAAGAACATTGTTTTCAGAAGTGATTTCAGCTCCAAAGTAGTTAGAAATCAACTTCTCACTCAAATTAATGAAAAAAGAAAATCAGATGCCAATTTTCCTTCATTTAAAAACAAGGGAGTGATATCACGCTAGGAATTCAAGAGAGGAATCCTGGCCAGGAGTGACCAGTAATTGAAAAATTCAATAAAGCATTAAATGTAATTAATTTCAAAGTTGAAGATCTTAAAACTCTAGATTGGAAAGTGATATATATGCCAGAAGCTGATATAATTCAATGTCAGTGCCTTTGGGCTTCTGAACTTACAAGAAGCAGGTTTGCTCAGAGTATTTTTATAGAAATAAAAGACTGTTTTAATTATCACAAACCTATTCATTCGTTGCCTTCTTATTGCTGCTATAGAGCGCAGTGAAGGAACTGCGAATTTAGATATTTTGTACTTGAGATATTTATAGAGGAAAAGGGAAAAAATAATTGTTCTAGTGAAGGATAAGACCAATGAAGTTTTCTCAGGGGCTGATAACAACAAAACAAAAACAACAAAACAAAACAATGAAACAAAACAAAACAAAAAAGATCCCCAAGATCTATTTTCATATCAAATTTAAATATTGTTCTATTGTTTTCCTCACTTTTATCACTGAATTTTCCTCTACATGTGTGTTTGTTAAAATATCTAGTTTAGGGCATCTGGGTCGCTCAGAGGGTTAAAGCCTCTGCCTTCGGACCAGGTCACGATCTCAGGATCCTGGGATGGAGTCCCATATGGGGCTCTCTGCTCAGTGGAGAGCCTGCTTCCCCTTCTTTCTCTGCCCGCCTCTCTGCCTATCTGTGATCTTTCTCTATGTCAAATAAATAAATGAAATATTAAAAAAATAGAAATACCCTTATTAAAAAATATCTAGTTTATTATGATGTACATAGAGTCCACTTTTTTAAAAGTTCACATATATTTGATTAAGAGAAAACCGCTACTTAGTTTGAGAAACAGATTATGATCAGCTTCTTCCCTGATTCCTTACTATATTCTGCTATCACTTCCCTTTTCCATCCTCCCAGTAACTGTTACATTCCTGAAACATGTGATAACCATTTCCTTCATTCTCCTATAGAGGACTTTGGTGACTCTAAATGTATTGCTCAGTTTTTTTCCTGTTTTAAAAGTAGATTTCAATGAAAATGTAATTCATGGATTATTCTATGACTGATGTGTCCAGCTCAAGGTTGTGTCTATGACATTTACCATTTCAGTGGTAGTTCAGAATTTGCTCTCTTGTGTAGTATTTCATTGTACGAGCCCAGCAACACTGATTACTCAACTTTAGCATGAATAAACATATCCCCGTTGTTTTCACCATTATGAAAAATTGGACTTTACACTATACACAAAAGAGAAAATAGAGATGAATCACTGGCCTAAAAGTGAAAGGCAAAAATAGAATTCTTCTAGAAAAAAATGTGGGGTGGTATCTTCATAGTCTGGAGGTGGGGAAATATATATTGGACAGAACATAAGAGCCATGAACTATAAGATGTATTAAAAATAACAGTAAAATGGGTGCCTGGGTGGCTCAGTGGGTTAAAGCCTCTGCCTGAGGCTCAGGTCACGATCTCGGGGTCCTGGGATTGAGGCCTGCATCGGGCTCTCTGCTCCGCAGGGAACATACTTCTCTCTCTTTCTCTGCCTGCCTCTCTGCCTACTTATGTTCTTTCTCTCTTTCAAATAAATAAATAAAATAAAATCTTTTTAAAAAAAGATAAAAAAAATAACAGTAAAAAAAAGGACCTGACCATTAGAAACTAAAATAAAACAATTAATAAATTAGATTACCTTAAAATTAATAATTTTCATTCACCAAAGGGCAACAATTGACCTTCCTTTCTGTTTAAAAAATCAAAAGCAAAAACAAAGCTACAATGCTAGGCAAAATATTCTATTTTTAATCCAGATGGGTATGCAGAAATAGAGAGATGTACACACATGAAATCAAGCTAAGTTCTATCCATTTTACTCCATGTAAATAAGTAAACTCTTCAAAAATAATGTTATCAACATTCTACTTTTGCTGTAGTATTTATTTATTTATGTTTTAAAGATTATTTATTTATTTATTTATTTGAAAGAGAAACACAGCCAGAGAGGGAACACAAGCAGGGGAGTGAGAGAGGGAGAAGTAGGCTTTCCACAGAGCAGGGAGCCCAATGCGGGGCTCGATCCAGGGACTCCGGGATCATGACCTGAGCCAAAGGCAGTTGCCCAACCAACTGAGCCACCCAGGCACCCCTTGCTGATATTTAAAGGAAACCTGTCTCCTCTACTTACACTTCTGATGCCAAATGTGTGTGGGGGTGTGGGGGGGTTCTAACCCCAGGCATTCTCCAATTCTCTGAACACCAATGGGGTATCCTACAATTCAATTCCAGCATTACAACTCAGAGTTAGTGCACCCCCCCAGGATGAAGGCCAGTCCCACAAGACTGCCCCCCTTCTAGCTCCAATCACAAGTAGTGGATCTGCAGGGTTGCCACACTTCTGCCCAACTTGGCTACAAATCAGAGGTTATGATGATCTCCTCACATTCAGAAGCCCTTCAAATCTAATTGTTGGGGTTTCTATGAAGGTTTCCCGTGTAGACATGTTTGGTTATTAAGTCAATCTCCAGGCTCTCTGCTCTCCTTGGAGGATGGGGGGTCCGGCTGAATATTACAGACTTGTAACCACAGCCTGGTCTTTCTGGGGACCAACCCCCATGCTGAAGCTATTCGGGAACAAAAATCACCTCATTAGAACGAAAGGTGCTCCTATCACTCAGGAAATTTCAAGGGATTGAGGAGCCTTGTGTCAGAAACCAGGGTGAAAGACCAGCTATTAGAAGAAAAGATGCCCGCAGCTCCCCAATCACTCAGGAAACTATCGGAGTTTTAAGAGTTGTGCTTCAGGAACAAAGGACAGAAAACAATTATAGATTTCTTATTATTTCATAGTATTTTTTATGCAAGAAGGTACTCTTAATGAAATTTTAGAAGTTGTCTCCCTTTTCAAGTTGGCCAACTTTTTATCAATACAGGATGTAGCATTTCCCTAAATGCTTCCTCTGCCTTAGTCATATTCCCAAACCAGCTAACATGATTAATTCTATGAATTGTGCTTCAAACATTAAACCCACCTTGTAATCCTAGGATAAGTCTAATTTGGTCATGAGGTATTATCCTTTTTAAAATGAAATTTGGTTGATAATACTTTTTCAGGATTTTCTCTTTCATGTTCATTCATGTAATCAGATTGTTATTTTCTTTTTTATGCTTGTGAATTTTGATATTAAGGTTATACTAGCTTCATGAAATGAGTAAGAAAGCACTTCCCCTTTTTTCCTCAAATCTGAAAAAAATGTATGTTAGGAGCTTTAGATGACTTGTGGTTTTTTTTAAAGGAGGTGGGGCAGAGGGAGAGAGAGAGAGAATCTTAAAGAGGTTCCATGCCCAGTGTGGAGCCAGAGGTGGGACTCAAACTCATGACCCTGAGATCATGACCTGATCCCAAATCAAGAGTCAGATACTTAACCAACCGAGCCACACATAATTACTTATTATTTTAAATTATTAATTATTGGTATCTTTTTTTAAAAAATGTTTTATTTATTTACTTGACAGAGAAACACAGTGAGAGAGGAAAAACAAGCAGGAGGGTGGGAGAGGGAGAAGCAGACTCCCCAGGGAGCAGAGAAAATTATTGATATCTTGAAGATGGACATTGCTGCCAGATTGACAAGGCTCTACTTGCTATTACACTTAGCTGTGGAGAAGTTAATTTCACTTCTGGCCCCTGTTCTTTCATTTATTAAGTGGGAATAGCAACATTTATTGTAAGTATAACCCATATCTTCCCAAGTCTGATCACATTAACAGGAATAGCTTCCTAGATTTTATAAACTACCATCTCTTAATTTAAAATATAGAATTATGAAAAGAGACCTTGAATTCTTGCTGTGTCATTTCTCACAATGCACAAGGATGTATCACAGGAGCCACTAAACATCTCAAATTGTTCTCTCCTTGCCTTCCTTTGGCGTTGTCTTCAAGATGGACAAAGTGACATTACACTCCGGGGTCACACCCAATGTGTCGACTCTGAGGTTTGCAACAAATGTTGATTTATCAGAGCTCCTGAGGAGATCCCAGGACAGGAACAGGGTGCTGTGTTTCTTGAGAGTCTCACTGTGCTGAAGTCCTATGAGTTTCCTGATAAGTATGAGGAAAAAAATGTCTTTTTTTCTTTACATCAATGCAGTCATAAAGGATCTGAGTCTCTCAGGGGTTTCATATAAACACATTGTTCAACTTTTCTCAGAAGGTCCTCTTTATACGGTTAGCCTGAGGATCAGGATCCTGACACAGCTCACATTGCTTACTTATTCCACTCCTATCTACCTCTGTTAAGATGATAATTGACCCAAAACCAAACAGTGCAAAATCAAATATTCTACAGTTAAAAATCTTCATCAAAATGAATTTCTAAACTTGACCTATCGGAAGTCTAAATTCTACTTTACGCTCCAAAGTTCACTTTCCTGTTTAATAGAAAACTTGCGCATAAAGCCCATCATTAGGTCACTGGCCGAATGAGGGAACTCAATCAACCTTTGCTGTCACTGATGTCATACATATTACTAAAGGACTTTGGGGAAAGAAATACAAAATTTGAAAGTCAATGAAATTTTTTTTTTCCCTATTTCAAGTAGCTTTGTCCCAACAGACCATAGCAGAAGCTGTCGCCTCCATCCTTCAGAGAGCATCATTTAACCTATTTTAATTTTAGTACCTCTCACTATGTATTTACATAGATTCAAGCCCATCGTATAGCAACCATTTTGTCAAAAATGTAGTCAGATTGAGAGAGTATGGAATGATAAATCATTAGTGGTAAGATGGGTTTGTTGGAATGTAACTCTCCTGGGACCAGCTTAGTGTCTTCCCCATAAGAACTCATTCGTGTCACACAGAAAGAGGCCCAGTCTCACGTTACAGACTGGAACATTAGCTTTAGGTAGCCTCCTGATACAAGCCTGCCAGCGGTCACAGAACGAGGTCCCCACAGGTCAACCGGGTCCCAGCCACCACAGGAAAAGGAATTTGTGGCACTCGGTTTACCATTGACAATGGAGTTCGCTATTACGTTTATAACATTATAAGCATTACAATTATATTATAATTAAACATTATTATTATAATTATATATAATTGTCATATATAGTATATATCATATATATAACATGTATCATGATATATCAGTAATGACTATATTATATATAATGGCAATATATATCAACACCTTAGTATAAAATATATAGATTGAAAAGTTAGAATTTGTAGGTTCCTATCTTTTCTTGACAGAGGGAAAACTCTGTAAATGGACTAGTTTGTCTTTATAAACAGCAGGGCTTGCTGATTTTGGATAATACTAAAAGTCACATTTTGGAGTTGAATCATTTGCCTCTAATATTCGATTTTTAAAAATATTTATCGGGGTGCCTGGGTGGCTGAGTTGGTTGAGCGACTGCCTTCGGCTCAGGTCATGATCCCGGAGACCCGGGATCGAGCCCCACATCGGTAAGCAGTGGAGCCCATGCTGTTTGGACACATTTATTTTATATCTCCATCTCTTTTCCTCCAAAGACACGGATGCATCTCCATGTGTTCCTGTGCTCTCGGCAGTGCCCTAGGGATCCTTTTGTTTCAAATCTTATTTGTGGCCAGTATCTGAAATTTGAAGGGACTGGCCAAGGTCCCTCTGCAGAGCATGTGTGGGATGTGCAACTTACAAGGACAATTGCCCAAACATACAGATATTCAAGTAGAGTTAGAGCCGTATGGTCAATGACGGGTTTACACTCTGCCAGTCCACGGACTCACTGCCATCTTGTTACACTGATCAGCATCTCCTGAGCAAGGTTCTAAGGGGTATTTCCAAAAAAACTCTCTGCTCTAGCTTCTCCAGCTGGGGGTTTTCCCCAAAAGCTAAGCATTTAGCCTGTTTTATTTGAGTTTCAGTGTCCCTGATTTCTTAAAGCTTGGTCGACTACCTGCTAATCTTAATATTCATATTAGCTTGACACCCTCATACAGATTAAAGGCAGATAGCAGGACTAGCATAGCTCACTGTTGGTCATGCAAATCTAAGCCCTTTGTCCTTATCCTGCTTGACTACCATGAATCATAACCTGAAATTGTACGATGCATCGGTTTGCTTTTTCACTTTCTCACCTATAAGCTCTCTGAGAACAAGGGCTTGGCTTGTTCATGTGTCTGCTCCACTCCTGGAACACTGCCTAGCATGCATTAGGGATTCAGTAAATTTGTGCTGAAAGAATAAAGGAGTTGTAAAAGTTACCAGTTTTCCAGCTTTGACATTTTCTTCAAATCTCTTCTTTATAATGAACTCCAGGAGGTTCTCAGATCCCCCATCTCTGGAGGTTCCTTACAGAGGTATGGCCCTAATGAAGAAGTCTGAAGCAGAAAGAAAGTGTGTATTCTTCCTATAGGATTTAGTAGTCTATTAAAATCTATGGAAAACATTCCAATCACTATAAGAGTTTTATAATGCTTTTGCTACAATTTACACCATTAAAGTAATTATCTGGATAAACAACTTAATGAAGATAGTGAATTCCTAAATACAAAAACCAACGAAAGAAACGTAAGTATGGATGCTTACTTATCATGTGACTTGTAAGGGGCTTTTTTTTTTTTTTTAAGTTGTCAAATTTAATGACATGAAGTTTTTTCCTTACATTTCCTCATTTTTCCTGAGGGTAGTTATTATTTTGGAGTAATTTTAAACTTACACAAATGTTGCAAAGACGATATAGAGAGTTTCTATGTCCCCCTCATCTAGTCTCCAACCTTACTCTTTCTGGAATTACCGTGGTATATTTGTCAAGATGATGAAACTAATATTGTTATATGACTATTAATTAGAGATATCGTTTGGATTTCCCTAGGTTTCTAATTCAGAGGACTGCAATGCCTTTAGTTGGATTTAGTCCCACAGTTGATGATAGTTTTACAGTCTTCCCTTGATTTTCATGACCTTAATACTCCTGAAGAGAATTTGCTAGGTGACCTGTCCAGGGTCCCTTAGTCTGGAGTTGCCTATTGTTTTCTCATGACCAGAATGGTGTTTAGAGTTTTGAAAAATAATACAACACAGCTGAAGTGTACTTCTCACTGTACGGTATAGACAGTACATGGTATTTACATGGCATCACAGGTGAACCTTCGTCAGTTGATTGACTTAGTGCTTGAAGACCTCTCCACAGAAAGTTTCCCACTCTTCCCCTTTCTACAGTAATCTTTAGAACTGAGTGGCTAAATCTAGCATAGCCTGGCCTCATGGCAGAGGCTATAGTGAACAGCTTATTTATTTGTTTGTTTGTTTATTATTTATTTATGTGCATGAGAAAGAGAGAGAGAAAACATGTGAGTAGAGGTGGGGGGAGAGAGAGAATCTTAAGTAGCTGCACACTCAGCACAGAGCCCAATGTGAAGCTTAATTTCATCACCTTGAGTTCATGACCCAAGCCAAAACCAAGAGCCAGATGTTTAACCAGCAGCGAATAGGCTTATTTTTAATTGCTACTATTTTGCTATGGACTGACAAAAGAAACAATAATATGGGAAAATGGGACCTGTGTACTCACCAGAATTTTTTTTATTTTTTTATTTTTATTTTATTTATTTTTTTTGCTGCAAATAAATAAAATGCAAGTTGAACTAGCCAATGTAAAATAAGTGAGTATGTAGGAAGAGCTGTGTAGCTCTGAAAGGGCGAGGCTGTCTCTGGGTTGCAGGGCCCACAGGGAAAAAGGACTAGAATGTCTCCAGGCCTGTCCTCCTCTCGCTTCCTGCTGATTCTCACTGCAGGTAATCTTTACTCTCTAACACGGGCATCGCCTGTAGGGCTGGGGATGTGATGAATATTTTCAGTGTGCTTCATATTTAATCATATCTCTAATTGACAGAAATGAAAAGAGACTTGTTATCTCTCAACTCATGATTCAAACCCCAGGGAAGAGATCAGATTTTCTTAGCTGGAGGAAGGTGGTCTCATTGAAAGAGCTTTGATCAGTTATTAGAAGATGGGCCAACTTCCATAATATACTGAGCAAAATCTGAAAGAAGATAATAGCTATCGTGGACAGAGTGGCTAAAGGTATATTTTATTTTAGTAGGGCTTAGGAGAGAGTGCTGCTACCAGAAGAAGGGGTGAATGAGCAAAGACCAACAGGATGACAAGTGTACCCCATGATGATGTCTTCCCCCAAATAGAAGCTGGGAGGTGACACTGTCTAATGTGAATGTGAAAGCCATGTGCTGATTCACACAGCTGAACAGTTGACCTCTTTCAAAATGCGTGTCTCACAGCTGTATCAAAAACTGTATCATCAGTCCAGAAATATTTCCCACATTAATTGTGAGTAATAAAATTTCTTTTTGTTAATCATATAAAGCATGATAAATTTGGGGAAGAGGTGTTAAATAATCTCCTTTGTGACTCATTAAAATACTTTTTAATACCTACTATCTAATGCCCACCAAGTATGGCAATGGAAATGAGAAAATACATGAGGAGTGCCCGGGTGGCCCAGTCAGTTAAGCATCTAATTCTTGATTTTGGCTCAGGTTATGATCTCAGGGTCATGAGATAGAGCCTTGCATTGCCTCTGTGCTGGGTGTGAAGCCTGCTTAAGATTCTTTCTCTCCCTCTGTTCCTCCCCCACCACCTGCTCAAGCTCACTCTCTCTCAAAAAAAAGTGAAAATAAGTAAAGACATAAAAATTAGCATATGATAATTTACCATTATCACTATGCATAATAGAACATAGATTTCAAATTCTTTTTTTAAATATTTTATTTATTTATTTATTTATTTATTTATTTATTTATTTGACAGAGAGACACACACCTAGAAAGGGTACACAAGCACGGGCAGTGAGAGAGGGAGAAGCAGGCTTCTGGTGGAGCAGGGAGCCTGATGTGGGGCTTGATTCCGGGACCCTGGGATCATGACCTGAGCCGAAGGCAGACACCCAGTGACTGAGCTACGCAGGCATCTTAGATTTCAAATTCTTAAGTAGGTATGATTACTAAATACTTGGCAATGCTTGAGAAACAGTATGTGATTTTTCCTTAGGTGAAAATGAATTGTTATGAAAACTTATATTTAACAATCCAAAACGAAATGTTTATAAATGATATGGCTAAAATTACGGAAACATCCCAAGTGTCCATTGACTGATGAATGGGCAAAGAAGGCATAGTATGTCTATCTCTCTCTCTCTACACACACACACACACACACACACACACACACACACCATGGACTACTACTCAGTCATAAAAAAGAATGAAATCTTGTCATTTGCAATGATGTGGATGGAGCTAGAGTATACTATTCTAGGCAAAATAATTCAGTCAGAGAAAGGGAAATCCCATAGATTTCACTCATATGTGGAATTTAAGAAACAAAACTACTGAGCAAAGAGGGAAGAATAAGACAGAGAGGGGCAAACCAAGAAACAAACTCTTAACTACAGAGGACATGGTGATGGTGACCAGAGGGGAAACAAGGGGTGGGATTCAGGACTGAATCTGTGATGAGCACTGGGTAATATATGGAAGTATTGTATACCTGAAACTAATATTGTGCTATTTGTTAACTAAGTTATTTTAAAGATAAAAAAAAGTAATATGGTTAAAACTGCATGCCAAAAATAATTGTAATAACTATCAATTAATAATTATTTATCAGTTATATATGCAATTAACAATCAAATTAAATAACATTTAAATATAACATTAGTCTTTAAATAATATTCAGTCATAATTGTTAATTAATTAGTTGTCAACTAATAGTTAATGATAAGAAATTTTTATCCCATCTCATAGCTAAAATATTCATTCAAGTGACCATTTGAAGCAGAACTATGGCAGTAAACATAATAATAAGACATTAGACACTAATATTAATGGATATTAATTACCTATCATTCTACCTATCATTCTCTATGGAAAAAAAACCTAAACAATTTTGAGAAACAGTAAAAGACTTAAATATTTTCCTAAGAAGAAAGCAAAACAAATACTCTACTATTTCTAAACAAAGAAACAAGTTATTCTTTTTTTTTTTTTTTTTTTTAGATTTATTTATTTGTTTGACAGAGAGAAACACAGCCAGAGAGGGAACACAAGCAGGGGGAGTGAGAGAGGGAGAAGCAGGCTTCCCGCCAAGCAGGGAGCCCGATGTGGGACTCGATCCCGGGGGTCTGGGATCATGACCTGACCTGAAGGCAGTTGCTTAACCAACTGAGCCACCCAGGCGCCCCAGTTTCAAGTTATTCTGATGAAGTTTTAGATGAAAGATGTGACACAAGAAATAAAGTGGAAAAATGGACACAATGACATTTGAGTGCAGCAGGATGCTGGGAATGTGGGGCTCCAGGTGAATGATGTGAACACTCCTTCCCATGGATGGGTTGGGGAGACAGGAAGAAGTGTGTATTCCCAGCCTGTGCATTTAACACACAGAGAGGTAGAGTGGGTTAGGACCCAATCCAGCTTGCCACCAACACCTTGGCATTGGTTTCCTATGTCTGGGGGGTGGTTTTAGGTACACAGTGTCCAGTACATTCCACAGAATTGTGTGGAACTTGATACAGAATTGAGGTAGGAATCTAATTTATAATGAATTGTAATTAATTAGATACTTTCAATTCAGCTGCTCTGAGATAGTCAGTTGTCCATGCTTACTATTCATTGGAAAACCTGACATTTTTACCAGATTTTGTGAAATAAGCCTTTCCTTTCCTTTCTTGTTTTTAAAGATTGTATTTATTTATTTATTTATTTATTTATTTATTTATTTAACAGAGAAAAACACAGCTAGAGAGGGAACACAAGCAGGAAAAGGGAGAGGGAGAAGCAGGCTTCCCACTGAGCTGGGAGCCCCATGTGGGGCTCAATCCCAGGTCTCCGGGATCATGACCTGAGCCGAAGGCAGACACTTAATGACTGAGCCACCCAGGCGGCCCTCCTTTCCTTTCATTTAACCCTAAGCCACATCCTATATACTACAGCCTCCCTGCCTTTTCTATGGATACTCACTATGTTTTCCATTTGAAAAATATCACTGAAACAAATAACAACAAAACACAACATTTTTATGAGACATGGTCTGGGTACCCAACTGACCCGGAAGATAAAGGAGTCAGATCTTCATGATCTCTTGCAACCATGAAAATCCATGATTGTCCATCCATGTAATTTGGAAGAATACATGAAGATATGATGACTCTTTCCAAGTTGTTATAGATTTGAGTGCATTTCCAATTAAAAGCTTAATGAGACACTGTATGAAACCTGACAGGAAGATTCCAAAATTCATTAATAAAATTAGTGAAGAAGACTATTTAATATATTCTGAAAATTTTTTAAAAAAGCAATGGAGTAAAGATCTCACCAGATATTAGAACCTAATACATATCATGTATAATTAAACTTACACTGAAGGAACGTAGAACTCAGGAGAAAAACATTAAGAAAATAATGCAAAATATAAAACAAGTTTGATATGTTTAAAAAATATTGAGTGGATCTTAAACTAAACACACAGTTCAAAAGGAAACAGTATCCATAACTATGTAGCCATACAAGACAGAAATACAATACGGAATGTAACAAATTATAGACTCATAGCCTCTTTCTGAAACTATAGAACTTCTGTTTTATGCTTTAAGTCGAACAACAACTGAGTCCATCCAGGGCAACTTAGGTCTTTCCATGTTTCAAAAAACTGAGTAACTACCATTACTGACTGTAACTTTCATGTTCTTGCTCTTTGTGCCTTTGTCTTATTCTATCTCTGTGTAATTTCAGCGTACTTTATGTCAAGGCTCACATAAATTGTGTGTGAGTCATAAATAGAATGATCTCAAGGGCATATTGGAAGTACAGTGCCTGTTGAGTACTTGAAAGAAAAATGGCCTTTAAGAAAGAATGAAAACACTCAGGGAGGGGTAAGGCAGAAAGTTTCTTTTAATCCATTGCAAAGGGATTTGTTTCGGCAGCTTGGAAACTGAAAACTATTTGGGTAATTGTGCACATGAGAAAAGGGAATACATAAGACCTGCCCATTAAATCTCCAGCTACTTGTTTGGGGGAAAATATAGGTGGGCATGTTCATTAAAGCTCCAGGAATATAATCAGCAGCATGTAGGCTGGTAGAAATGTTGCTGTAGTGTTACCCCTGGAGGAGTACAGGCTGAGTTCATTGTGTGCTTGGTTCTTCATTTTTGGTCATTAATACATGTATTTTAGTTATTCCTATATATATGATAATGTATATCATATGTATTTCATTTATATGTATATTGTATATATGATATAAATATATATGACATATATTTATATGCATGAATATATATAGTCATTCATATATATCAAATGATATATAAATATATATCTCAAATGGCTGAAAATGGTTTCTAAATTCTTCTCTTCTGTTGTATACTTTTGAAATTTTATCAAATGCAAGATTAAAAATATTCCACAGGGGAAAGGTAGCAATATTTTAAATTAATAAGCAAAATTTGAGTTATGAAGGATCATCAAAACCAAAATGAAGGGGACGCCTGGATGGCTCAGTTGTTAAGTGTCTGCCTTCAGCTCAGGTCATGATCCTGCAGTTTCAGGATCGAGCCTCGCATGGGGCTCCCTGCTTGGTAGGAAACCTGCCTCTCCCTCTCTTACTCCCCCCTGCTTATGTTCCTTCTCTAGCTGCCTTTCTCTCTGTCAAAAAAAAAAAAAAAAAAAGAGAGGGAGAGAGAGAGAATCCATATACTAGAAAGTACCAAGAAATGTTTGTATACAAAATATAATTATTATTTCCAAAAGCAATAATATTTACATATTAGTTTCAATATATATTAATTATATTAAAATGCCTTTTAAAGTATATAAAATATTCAACTGGCATTTTTCCAAGTCAAATGTACATATTTTTATAATAGCCCTACCTTTTTGTTGAAATGAGTATATAAACTTTAAATAAGGAGATTTCCATGAAATTATGCAGATGTTTCTATCATATGTAATTTTACTTCTTTATTTTTGATGTATTGAAAAAATACCTTGAAATAAAGTCCTGTAAGTAGAGTTAGTTACTGGGGAAAAAATGAATAATCTTTTTTTTTTTTTTACTTTGGAAATTTTGTTTCTATATTTTCCTCTGAGAGAATTGGGGTATTTTATGACACGATTTACTCATGCACCTAGGGCATGGTCAACAATAGATTTTACAACACCTAAAAAAATTTTTTAAACATTTTATTTATTTGACAGAGAGAAACCCACCTAGAGAGGGAACACAAGCAGGGGGAATGAGAGAGGGAGAAGCAGGCTTCCCGCTGAGCAGGGAGCCCGATGTGGGACTCGATCCCGGGTCTCCGGGATCATGCCCTGAGCCGAAGGCAGACGCTTAACCACTGAGCCACCCAGACAACCCAACACTTCAAAAATTTTAACCAATCAAAGATTTGGATTCAGGAAACATTTATTATGTATCCTTATGTATAAGGGAAAAAGGTAGAAACCAATAAGGTGTTGGCCTGACAGTGCAGCAGTAGGGTCCTCCTGTTTGACCTGCACATTCCTTATCAGGTCTTTACATTTTGAAAATTTTCAGCTCATTCATGGTCTCTTACTTCTCTGATCATGCATATATATACCTCCCCATGCAGGCTTAACCCATGCACAAGGATTTCTTGGCCTATGTACCATTACACTCAATTCTCACTATTCGCAGTGGTTCTGTTCTGTAAAGTTGTCATGAACACTTAATTCAGTTCACTAATTCGTGAACACTGAGCCATCGCTCCTGGGGGCACACACAGGTTTCTCTCAGCCTCTCATTACAATATTTTGTCAACTCAAAAGTATAAGAAAAACTTCAAAAAATGATTAAAAAACTGTTCCCATTTAAAGACTCTTTCTTGAATGTATACTGTTGATTTATTAACATTGAACTCACAGTCAACAGCAGGATAACTTATGCATGAATGAAGCTTGCATGAAATGCAACATGTGTCTTCTTGGTAAAGCCCACCAGTCTTGTTGCTCTCAGGAATGCTAGACAGGACTTCAGCACTACACATTTGAAATAACAAAATGACACCAAAAAAGCACAAATATGTGAAAACATGCAATGGCACAGACATAAAAAAAGGACACTTGTTTACAGGGTGAAAGCTGAAAAAGTTGCCTTGTTTGACTTCAGCTGAGAGAGTGACCTTTCGGTAACACAAAATTTTGCCACTTTTTGCCTGTCTGTGAGTAACTATGAAAGCACTTCCAAATGTTGATTCAGGATTTGCAAGTAGATTTTATCCAATAGAGGGATTTACAACTATGGACCCATGAATGATGATGACAGACTTGTGTGTATGTATATGTGTGTATATAATATGTGTGTGTGTGTGTGTGTGTGTGTGTGTGTGTGTATAAGCTCAGTCCCCATTTCAGCTCATTTACTGGGTATCCAATGAGCATATAACACTTAGTTGCTTAAAATTGAAATCATGGCTTTTCATCATACATGTTTCCATTCCAAGTGAGTAACAGCATTGCACATTTCACATGGCAAGCAGGGAACTTGGCAATTACCCTTGATACGCCACACACTGCCCCTCACATACCCAATCACTCCCCTGTGCCAGTTGATAATACCTGATCAATATACTATCTCCTGTTTTATCACCATGGATGATGCTGAATTTTATACCAAGAAGGACTCACCTGCCTACTAGCAAGAGCCAATATTAACAGTTGTTACCTACACTGATAACTAATTTCTAAATCCCAAATTAGACATATGCTCTATTTTAAATCTTTCAAAAGCTTCCCATTCATTTTTTTTTAAGATTTTGGGTTTTAGAGCAATTTTAGGTTTACAATGAAATAGAATGGGAGATGCAAAGATTTCTCATACACCCCCTGCCCTCATGCAGGCACAGGCTCCTCCATCATCAACATTGCTCCCCAGGCTGCTACATCTCTTTTTTCTTCTTTTTAAGATTTTTTATTTATTTACCTAACAGAGAGAAACACAGCTAAAGAGGGAACAGAAGCAGGGGAGTGAGAGAGGGAGTAGCAGCCTTCCCACCAAGCAGGGAGCCCAATGCAGGGCTCGGTCCCAGGAATCTGGGATCATGACCTAAGCCAAAGCCAGATGCTTAATGACTGAGCCACCCAGGCTCCTCAGAATGGTACCTTTCTTTTTTTTTTTTTTTTAAGATTTTATTTATTTATTTGACAGAGAGAGACACAGTGAGAGAGGGAACACAAGCAGGGGGATTGAGAGAGGGAGAAGCAGGCTTCCCGCTGAGCAGAGAGCCCGATGTGGGGCTCGATCCCAGGTCTCCAGGATCATGACCTGAGCCTAAGGCAGTCGCTTAACCAACTGAGCCACCCAGATGCCCCAGAATGGTACCTTTCTAATGAAAGAATGAACTTCTCTGAATGCATCATAACACTCGAAGTCCATAGACAACCTTACAGTTCACTCTTGGAGTTGAACATTCAATGGGTTAAGATGAGTGTATAATGAAATATACCCATCATTATAATATCATATAAAGCATTTTCCTGTATTAAAGACCCATACCCTGACTATTCATCTCCCTCCAACCCTGGACCCCAGGCGACCACTGAACTTTCTATTGTTTCCATAGGTTTGCCTTTACCAGAATGCCATATGTTTGGAATCATACAGTGTGTAGCCTTTTCATATTGGCTTCTTTCACTTACTAACATGCATTTAAGGTATCTCTATGTCTTTTCATGGCTTTATAGTATTTCTTTTTATCACTGATAATATTATTTTGTCTGGATGTGCCGCAGTTTATTTATCCCTTCACCTGTTGAAGGACATCTTGGTTGTTCCCAAGTTCTGGCAAGTATGAATAAAGATACTATAAATTGGGTGCCTGGGTCGCTCAGTGGGTTAAGCCTCTGCCTTCATCTCAGGTCATGATCTCAGGATCCTGGGATCAAGGCCCACATCGGGCTCCCTGCTCGACAGGGAGCCTGCTTCCTCCTCTCTCTCTGCCTGCCTCTGCCTACTTGTGATCTCTCTCTGTCAAATAAATAAGTAAAATATTTTTAAAATAAGATTCTATGACTTTTTTAATGCAAATATGTGTGTGGACATATATTTTCAGCTCCTTTGGGTAAATACCAGGGACAGTGATTTCTGGATTGTATAGTAAGAATATGCATATTTTTCTGAGAAACTGCTAGACTGTTTTTCAAAGTAGCTATATCATTTTTGCATTCCCTCCAGCAACAAACGGAAGTTCCACTGCTCCACATCTTTGCTAACATTTGATGTCAGTGTCATAGATTTTGGTCATTCTAAGTGCAGTGGTATTATATAACTGTTTTAATTGGCACTTCCCTGATGACATATGATGTGGGGCATTTTTTCATATGCTTATTTGCCATTGGTGTATATCTTCTTCAGTAAACCATCTATTAAGATCTTTAAGGGCACCTGGGTGGCTCAGTTGGTTAAGTGTCTGCCTACCGCTCAGGTCATGATCCTGGAGATCCAGGATCGAGCCCCACATTGGGCTCCTTGCTCAGTGGGAAACCTGCTTCTCCCTCTCTCATTCCCCCTGCTTGTGTTTCCTCTCTGACTGTATTTCTGTCTGTCAAATAAATAAATAAAATCTTAAAAAAATATATCTTTGGTTCATCTTCTATTTAAATTGTCTGTTTTCTTATTGTTGAGTTTCAAGGGTTCTTTGTAGATTTGAGTGATAGTCTTTTATCAGATGTATCTGTGGCAAATATTTTGTCCAGTCTGTGGCTTATCTTTTCATTCTCTTCACACTTTCTTTAGTAGAGCTGAAGTTTTTAACTTTAATAAAGTTCAGCTTATCAATTATTTCTTTCATGGACTGTGACTTTGCTTTTGTATTAAAAAAGTCAATACCCAAGGGCATGTAGGTTTTCTACTATGTATTTTCTGGGAGTTTTATAGTTTTACATTTAAAGACATTTGTCTCTCTGATCTATTTTTAACTTTTGTACTGTCTCATTTCCTTTATTTGCATGTAAATGTCCAGTTATTCTATTTGTTGAAAAGACCATATTTGCCCCATTGCATTGACTATAACCTATAGGGATCTACTTCTGTGCTTTCCATCCTGCCTTGTTGTTCTATTTGTCTATGCTATCAAAAATATCATGTTGTCTTTTTTTTGAGATCTTATTTATTTATTTGACAGAGAAACACAGCAAGAGAGGGAACATAAGAAGGGGGAATGAGAGAGGGAGAAGCAGGCTTCTGGCAGAGCAGGGAGCCCGATGCGGGGCTCGATTCTGGGATTTTGGGCTCATCACCTAAGCCAAAGACAGACACTTAACAACTGAGCCACCCAGGCACCCTGATGTTGTCTTGATTAGTGTAGTTTTATATTACGTCTTGAAGTCAGGTAGTATCAATTCTCCAAATTTGTTCTTTTCCCTTAATATTATGTTGTCTATTCTGGATTTTTGCCTTTCCATATTATAAACTTCAGAATCAGCTTTTCAATGTCAATAAAATAACTTGCTGAGATTTTGATTGCATTTGCATTCAATCTATACACTAAACTGAGAGGAACTTACATCTTGACAATACTGAGTCTTCCTATCCATGAACATGAGACATCTCTGCATTCATTTAGTTCTTTAATTTCTTTCATCAAAGTGCTGTGGTTTTTCACATATAGGTTTTGTATATATTTTGTTAGATTTTTGCATAAATATTTCAGTTTTGAGGGTGATAAATAAATCATATTGTATTTTTAATTTCAAATTCCACTTGTTTATTGTTGATATATAGAAGGCTAATTAACTTCGTATTAACCTTGTGTTCTGAAACGTTACTATAAATGAGAATTTATTTATTCTTTTTAGATTTTATTTATTTGACAGAGAGAAACACTGCCAGAGAGGGAACATAAGAAGGGGGAATGAGAGAGGGAGAAGCAGGCTTCCTGCTGAGCAGGGAGCCCGATGGGGGGCTCAATCCCAGGTCTCCGGGATCATGACCTGAGCTGAAGGCAGTCCCTTAACCAACTGAGTCACCCAGGTGACCCTAGAAATGCTTATTAATTTCAGTAGCTTTTGGTTGAGTTTTTAAATTTTCTTCATAGACTATCATGTCAGCTGCAAATAAAGACAATTTTATGTCTTGCTTAAGTAATTCCAGTTTCTGACCCATATTATTTTCCTCTTTCCAAAGAACTTCTTCTAACATTTCTTACAAGACAGGTCTGCCAGTAATAAATTCCTTTACTTTCTACTTATCTGAGAAAGTCTTTATTTCTCCTTAACAGTTTCATGGAGTACAAGATTCCAGGTTGGTGCTTTCTTATCCTCAACACTCTAAATATCTAACTCCACTGTCTTCTTTTTGCATGATTTCTGAGAAGTTGGATATAATTCTTATCTTTGTTTCTGTACAAGTAAGACTTCCCCCACCCCACCCCCAGCTTCATCCAGGATTCTTTTTGTCTTTCTCTTTGATTCTATAATTTAAAATTAATATGCCTTAATGCAGTATGTTTCAGGGGGTGGGGAAGACATTTATCTTATTGATGTTCCCTGAGCTTTCTGAATCTGTGGTTTGGTATCTAATATCATTTTGAAGATATTCTCAGTCTTAATTGATTCAACCTTTTCTGCTGTTCTTGTCTTTCTCCTTTTTCCATTTTGGTATGCCACGTAAATGTACATAATACTTTTGTAAAAGTTTGTTATAATCTTTATAATTGCTCCACAATCCCTACTTTGTGGGGTTTTTGTCCCATTTTTTTTTTCTTTTTCCAGTGTACTCTTTACTTTTCGGATTTTCAAAGATTCTATTGATATATTCTCTAACTCAGAGATTCTTTGCTCAACCATGACCAATCTAGTAATGAGCTCGTAAAAGGAGTTCTTCATTACTGTTATAGTTTTTTGTTTTTTTTGTTTTTTTTTTTTTATCTCTAACATTTCTTTTTGGTTCTTTCTTAAAGTTTCCCTCTCTTTGTTTAAATTGCCCTTCTGTTCTTGTTCTTGCATGATGACTACTTTAGCCAGAGGAGTTCTTTGCACATTAGTCATGGTTTTAAATTCTCACTTGCATAGTTTTAACATTCTTTTCACGTCTGATTCTGAGACTTGCTTTGTGTCTTCAAACTGTGTTTTTTGGTTGTGATATACATATATGTTTGTTTGTTTTTTCTTGACAGACAGACATGATTTACTGAGCAGAAGTAACAAAGAGCCCTTTAGTGAGATGGTTGTGAGGAGTGAGGGAAGGGAAAGGTTCTGTATCTATGCCTAGGTATCAGTGTTCCAGTGAGCTGTGCCTCTGCTCTGTGACCTTCAGAAGTGCTTCTCAGTCTGCCACCACCCTTGGATTGGATTTTCCATAGAGTGCTGCAGCTGGTATTTTACTTTGCCAAATCAAGTTCTCATAAAACCACAGCAGATTAGGCTTTACTTAACCAGTCTCTTCTGAGGGCAGACCTATTTAAGAAGAACAGAATGGTCTATTTCAAGATGATTCCTTTTCCCTTCCTTCTGAAACCAGAGAGGATTTTTCTCTGATATTTACTGAGAACCTGGCCAAGCTCCTAGAAATAAATCTTATAATATTGTAGGGCTCCCCTATGACTAGCCTCCCTAGAGATTTTAACTCTCAGATTTATCTGCCCTGAGCCTCCAGCAATTCATCAATTATAGTTCTTATTTTCCTATGCCAGCACTTGTTCCCAACATTGTTTCTGCTCTGAGAAGCCATGATAACCTGCATTCACCTGTCTCTCCAATCTTGGGGGCAGTAGTTTGCTGTTTGCCTCGCCCTCTTTTTATCAAGAGCTGCAAGTTTTATTTTTTTCAAGATTGTATTTATTTATTTGACATACAGCTAGAGAGTGAACACAAGCAGGGGGAGTGAGAGAGAAAAAAGAAGCAGGCTTCCCACCAAGTGGGGACCCTGATGTGGGGCTTGATCCCGGGTCTCCAGGATCATGATCTGAGCCGAAGGCAGTTGCTTAACCAGCTGAGCCACAGAGGTGTCCCTGAGTTGCAAGTTTTAAATCAGTTTAGCATATTACTTGCTATTTAGTGGCAAATTCCAAACTCTGTATATGCAGAATTGTAAACATTTTGCATTGGTTTTGACCATGAAAATATCAATTTTGAAATCATATGCATTCTAGGGGCGCCTGGGTGGCTCAGTTTGTTGGACGACTGCCTTCGGCTCAGGTCATGACCCCGGAGACCCGGGATTGAGTCGCACATCTGGCTCCCTGCTCGACGGGAAGCCTGCTTCTCCCTCTCTCGCTCCCCCTGCTTGTGTTCCCTCTCTGGCTGTGTTTCTGTCTGTCAAATAAATAAAAATCTTAAAAAAAAAAAAAAAAAGAAATCATATGCATTCTGGAAAACATTCAAGGACTTTATTTTTTTTTTAAGATTATTTATTTATTTATTTATTTGACGATACAGAGACAGCACACGTCCACAGAGTTGCAAGCACAGGGAGAGGGAAAAGCAGACTCTCTGCTGAGCTGTACCCTGGGATCATGACCTGAGCTGAAGATAGCCATTTAACTGACTGACCCACCCGGGTGCCCCCATTCAAGCACTTTAGATATTATTAGGTGAGGATGAGATATTTGGAGCTACTGTAATTGTTATGTAACAATGAAAGAAATATTAAAAAGTTAAACCAGACTCTGAGGTTGGCAAACCATAAAGGTAGATAATTCTGTGTGTGTATGTGTGTATGTGTGTGTGTGTGTGTGTTTTGTACAAGATCTACTGATTTATTCGCATGTTATAAGAGAGGCATCTAGATCTCCTAGCCAAAGGTGATACTCTTTTCTGTTTCTTGGGTTCTTTCCAAAGACATTCTGAGTGGATATAGAAACACATCCTTTCTTTCGATCAAGGATATAAGCATTGTTATAAATCTTGCTTCATTCACTTGATATTAATTTTGAAAAGTTATTTCATCTTAGAATATTTAGTTCTATCAAATCGTTTTAACAGGTCACGTAATATATCACAGAGAGACTGTGATACCATTTACTAAATCAGTTTCTTTTTCTTTTTTTTTACTAAATCAGTTTCTTAGTGAAAGACACTTGTATTGTTTAGAATCTTCTGCCATTATATTTCATTTTAGACAACAGTGCAATAAACATTCGTCGTACATCATTTTTTGCATTGTGTCTGTGGCAGTTCTGGGTCGAAGGGCACACTGACGCTTGATTTTGACAGGCACACAACATTGTCTACCAGAGAGTCCTTATGAGTAGGGAAACATGGGGTTGTGTCAACAGTACTGAGCTAAGACTGCCTGTTTTCCCACACTCCCACCAATATTGCACATTTTCTGGGCCATTCATGTCCACAACTGGTCACAGGGATGACAGCATAGCTGAAGGAATCCAGGCAAAAGTGGACTGACGTCACTGACATCTTGGGATGTAGAGCCACACAGCCTTTTTTACTTGTGGGTCAACTACGATGTTCCCATGGGTGCATGTCTCCAGCTTCTCCAGCTGTGGAGGATGTATCCAGCCTTCTTGAGGAGCTAAACTGGCCAGGTTTACTTCCTTGATAGAAGGCTCCAGCCTGGCAGCCTCCAGCTTCTCCTTCATCTTCTTTGGCACGGAGAATGATTTGGTCTGGGCCCTTTCCTCTTCCATGATATTATTCTGCAATCATCCTTCCTGTAATTCTCTGTTTCTTCTCTCATTTTAGATGCTTCATCTTTGCTCTTAATCTTCCTTCCCTTTGTCCTCAGTCTTCTCCTGTAAGCACCTTCATCCTCTGCTTCTCCCCACTCTGGTTTGGGAGAACAGAGTTAACTGGTCCTGAAATTATATCATCCCTATGTCCTTTTTCTATGACATAATAAACCCTTTCATTATTCAAACTGATTTTATTGGTATTTTCTATACTTGCAGTTGAATCATCCTGAACTTAATATTGAATTGGAAAGAAGATTTTTGAAAAGTAATGATTACTTGAATTAGGAAATCTGCATAAGGAGGTCATGGTACCATGAGAACCTTCACCTAAATCAAGCTCTTGGGGACAACAGAGCCTGACTGAGCTAGTAGGGAGTCAGTGGACGCATGGAGTGCAGCAAGGAAGATATGGGGCTGTGCCCAGCATTGTATAAACAATCTTCCTCTGAGAAAAAACAGATTTGAAGAACAGTTTCCAAAACAACAACAAAAACAACAACAACAGCAACAACAACAACAATAAATCTACTCCTGAGAAGTTGAAAGATATCCTCTGGAGAAAGGAGCCATGAGATAATAAAGTTTGACAGCAGCTTTGTGGCTGCTGAAGAAAGATGAGCAGGCAGATGGCAGGAACTTTAGGAAAGAGGCAGAGTTGAGATCAGAAATAAAATAAAGGCATGAATGGACCAGGATGCTATGGCTCCTGAAGCCCCGATCCACCCACTATTGATTGGCAATTTATACATGGCCTGAGAGCAATGAAGAGTCTCATGGAAGAAATATCTCAAGGAAAGGGAAGCAAAAAGCCATCATAAGGGTAGCTAGCAAATCTGGAGTTCCAACAATACTTGGGTAATGTTCAAGTACTCTGGAGATGTTGAACTGGTAGACAGTTCTCATAACAGTCTAGAAACAAAGATCTTAGTTATTTGTATTATTATTTAATACTATTGAATTATTTTCTAGAAAATAGGTGCTTATAGAAATCCAAGACAACTGTTCTGGGGTTTGACTATCAAAAATTAGTGAAGGTAACATAAGGTTTTATACTGTTATTTGAGCTCAGATTTTAGATTCCATTTTATTTTTTATAATTTTAAAAAGATGTGTGTATTTGTTCAAGTAAGAAGAGGGGTAGGGGCAGAGGGAGAAGGAGAGAGAAACTTTAGCAGACTCTTTGCTAAGTGGAGCCCAATGCAGGCTCCTGAGAATACAACCTGAGCCAAAACCAAAAGTCAGATGCTTAACCTACTGCACCACTTAGGCACCCCAGAAATTATAGATTTTACCTTTTTATTCATTGTGGGAAAAATAATGCAGTATTAATAACTTACAAAATATTAACTTTTTTTTTCTTTTCTAATAATCTTGGCACACCAGATCCTTTGTGTGATTATGTTTGTGTACTCTTTTTGCACCTAGATCTGTGATAAATGCAACTTGGTATGGGCCTCTAATTTCCAGACTTACATCACGGAAGAGTTTTAAGATATTAAAATAAGTTCTTCCTCACACATCTAAAATTACCCTTGCAAAACTCCTCATAAGATAATATTTTGTCTTTAAGGAACTAATTCATCATGGAAATTCCAGGATGGAAGTCATTAAGTGACCTAATGTGATATAATTTTCCCAACTGATATTCTAACCCCAGCATGAGAGATTTGGTGAACAACTTCACAACATTGCCACACCAGATGTTACTTTTTAAAATACTTGGCTAACTAATTTTTAAGACCGGCATCTCCATGTTACATTAATTTATAGTGCTTATGATGCTAGGGATATTCTATAATTCCAAAATCTATTTTCTATCATCCATCTAATCTATCATCTATCTTTCTAATCTAGCAATCATCTGTATTTCTATCACCTATTACCTATCTATCATCTATTTTGAGAACATGAATTACCTGTTCAATGAAAACTTAAGTCAACTGTTACTTTTTTTTAAAAAAGATTTTTTTTTTTTAATTTATTTGACAGAGAGAGAGATCACAAGTAGGCAGAGAGGCAGGCAGAGAGAGAGGGGGAAGCAGGCTCCCCGCTGAGCAGAGAGCCCGATGCGGGCCTCGATCCCAGGACCCTGAGATCATGAACTGAGCTGAAGGCAGAGGCTTTAACCCACCGAGCCACCCAGGCACCCCAACTGTTACCTTTTAAAGAAATATTTTCCTTGTGTTTACATTATCTGATGTAGTTTTGCCCTTTATTGTGTTTTGAAACCTCTTTGTTATGTTGTGTTCCAGACACAGCTGACCCATCTGGTTGGTATTGATCACCTCTTGTTCTGGCTGATGGGCTTCTGAACTATACAAGGTGCTACTTACCTTGAACTTTTCTGCTGACTTTAATCATGTCTCTTAAAATCAGTCTTTAATGCTTTATATTTGAGAGATTGACCCATTTGTATTTGTTTCACACTAGTATTTTTTAGTCTTGTCACCCTTGTGGAATTTATGAAGATTTTTCATTAATGTTTTTTGCTATTTCCTTGTTTCTCTATATTTTAGATTTTAAAACATATTTATTTTTATGTCTTTAGAGATTCCACTATTTTCATCCAGAGAGCTCTCTGAATTACACTTTAGAAAATATTTCTATGTTAGATATTCATATCATTTGCTTATGTGATTCCAATTAATTCTTCCCAAAGACAATGATGAGAAGGCAATATATAAAGCATTTCGTGGTGGAGGAAATAGGAATCTGTTTATGCAGAGGGTCAGTGAAAGGTGCACTTTCTGAGTTCAGAGCCCCTCATTGTGGGATCTCCAGGCCAACCATGCTGGAATTTCATTAGGAGTCTGGAAACATACAGATTTAAATAGATGAGTTCGGGAAAATGGGGTACCTCACAATAGTTTTAGTGTGTGGTTCTTTATGAAAGAGGCTACGTACTTTCTATCTGCATTAGATATTTGTATTTCTCTATCTGTGAAATTAATTTATTTATATTTATATGGTTATATTATTTCCATTTTGTTTTGTTTTGTTATTGAGCTATAGTTAGCTTTGTAGTTGATTTATAAGAGTTCTTAGCATATTAAGAAACAAACTTTTAGTTGGGATTGCCAACAGTTTTCTTATTTTTGTGATTATCTTTGCAATCTGTGTATATTTTTGTAAATTGTACTTAACCTAACCTACAGTCTTTATTTATTATTTTTTTGGTTGGGCTTTTTAGATTTTATTAACATAAAATTTGGGAAGATAAATATTTCATGATTTCTTAATGCATTAAGGGGATTTTATGAAAATCCATGTGAATAATAATTTTCCCTTTTTTTTAAAGATTTTATTTATTTGATCGAGGGAGAGAGAAAGAGAGCACACAAGCAGGGGGAGTGGTAGGCGGAGGGAGAAACAGGCTGCTTGCTGAGCAAGGAGATTAGTGCAGGACTCCTGGGATCATGACCTGAGCTAAAGGCAGAGGCTTAAAGCGATTGAGCCACCCAAGTGTCCCAATTTCCCCTTAAAATTTTATAAAAAATTGTGTCTCTCCTGGTAAGAAGAATTTGAGATTCGTCTTGAGGTATGATACAATAATAACATCAACAACAATGATAATAATATCTGCTATTTATTTGTTGTGCATAGGAATTAGACCTAGTGCTTTATATAAGGAAGAAATAACCCAATAAGTATATATTATTGTCACCATTACAGAATTACCGGAATTTGAGGTCCCGGATGATATAAACTTTAACTAAAATTAATGGGGGAACTAGAATTTAAAAAAATAAAAATAAACTACAGCAAACTTCTATACTATACATTAAAACTCTTACTTTTTTTAATTTAGAAAAATCCAGAAAAAAAAGTTTACTGGTCAACCCACAATCCTCATGCCATTCAAGATCTGATCTTTTTCTCCAATTCTGTGATTGCTACTAATTTTGAAGCGGGAACTTCTTTGCAAACTTGCTGAAAGCTGTGGAAGTTTTCCCTGGAAAAATCTACACATATTTGCATTATACTGAAGTATAACACACATGAAATGTTGCAGTTTGATCAATTTTCCCAAATTGAACACACCCATATCAACGGCACTCAGATCAAAAATAGAACATTACCAGCACCCAATAGGACCTTTCTTTCTCCTTTCTGTCACTAGCCACAAAGGGTAAAGGTTATCCTGATGTCTAACATCTTAATTAAAAACTCTTATTTTTTAATTAGGTTTTATAATATACTTATATTCACTAAGGATGTCTACGGGGAGGCATATATTGAAACTTGTTTCACAATTACTTGGTACACATTTTTTTTTTTAAAGATTTTATTTATTTGACAGAGAGAAACACAGAGAGGGAACACAAGCAGGGGGAGTGAGAGAGGGAGAAGCAGGCTTCCCACTGAGCAGGGAGCCCGATGTGGGACTCGATCCCAGGACTCTGGGATCATGACCTGAGCTGAAGGCAGTCGCTTAACCAACTGAGCCACCGCTTAACCAACTGAGCCACCCAGGTGCCCCATGGTACACATTTTTTTTTAAGTGTTAAGGAATTTCCATGGAACACACTGATCTAGGTTCCATCACTACCAGGCCCCAAGCATGTGCCAAGGATTAATCCATTCAGTGAATAATTACTGAAGTCCAATCACTGTGTATACAGTGAATGAAATAAAAGAAAAAAGAAAAAGAAAAAAACAACACAAAAAAATGGTTTAGGGACTGAAAACTAAGTGCCAACTTGGCTCAGGGGACATATTTTCCATTTGTAGACGATATTGAACAGTGTATGAACTAGGATAAGGAGCGCTGTGAGTTACATGGAAATTCACCGATGACAGTACAGAGCGACTGTCCCCATGTCATTCTTGCTGAGCCCTGGTCTTGCTTGTCTCCAGTCTAAACCCTCAAGACTGACCCCTAGTAGCAGGTCAGGGCCATGCGACCAGCTCCAGAGGATTGTGATCACAAGCGAAATGCAATTTGTGAGCTAATGAATTTAATAGCTGGTATTTCTCCTCTCCCTGTGAACCTGTGCCCCAGAGTAATAAGGGACAGAGCTACCTGCTGGATACACCTTCAGAGAGATTGAGCAATGAGTTTCTGTTAACATTCATCAGCAGAGAAGTCGGAGTTGTTTGTTCTTGTACCAAAACCTGTACCTTGTCTATCCTGATAAAACCTACCAGCTACTCAGAATGTGGAGTTATTGCCAGTTTCATCAAAACTTTTCCTTTAAAAAAAAAAAAAAACTTTTCCTTTCGAGGGGCGTCTGGGTGGCTCAGTTGTTAAGCGTCTGCCTTCAACTTAGGTCATGATCCTGGGATCCTGGGATGGAGATGCACTTCGGGCTCCCTGCTCGGTGGGAAGCCTGCTTCTCTCTCTCACTCCCCCTGCTTGTGTTCCCTCTCTAGCTGTGTTTCTTTCTGTCAAATAAATAAAATCTTTAAAAAAAAATATTTCCTTTTGAAACCAGCCTTCTCCACGAGTGCTGAGACTTCATGAGAACATGTACCATAATACAGTGTTTTGTCACTGCTTTCCTAAACATATATATTATGTGATGCTTAAGGACAATGTAAACATAAAAGACACATTTATGAATGAATGAGTGAATGAATAAATGTATAATTTAATATTGTACATTTTCTCTGAGGAATGAACTCACATATCCTATAATGATATAACTCCTCATATATAATTAGAGGGACCTAACTTTTGATAAAAATATATAAATTGCACTTTATATCATTTTGTAATTTTTCATGGCTTATGCTTTTTATTTTGCCAGACTTTCTGAGAACAAAAGCCAAGGCAAACTCTTATTTTGGGTATGGCATGGAGAGCATGAGGGAGGACTGGATTCCAGCAGCCCCGAAGCCCTCCTCCTGTTGAAATACTATCAAGAACATCAAAATGCCCAGATATACAACCACAACATTAAATTGTATTTTTCATTGTGTATCCCCATAGTCTCATCATCCTTCCCTCCAACCAAACATCAGTTTTCCAAAGTAAACATAAACAGCATCCTTCCTGATCCGCACTGGAAGACTGCCCGCTGAACGCCTGCGAGGTGTTTCGAATACTAATCATGGAAGGGGCGGCAGAATGGCTCTGCGGGGGCCGTCTTCCCCAGCGTTCAGGGAGAGAGGTGTTGTGTGCCCCCAGCAGCAGGTGGGGAAAGCCACAGTATAATGACAGGGGTCTGAAAGCTTTTGTGACTGAGAGAGCACTGGGACATTTTCAGAGCCATGTTATCTCTGCATTAAAAATCTATCCTTATCCTATTATTTGAGCCAACCTATGGCAACATGCCAATAAATGGGGGCCTGTGGCAGGGGCTCTGTGAAGAAAAAGAAAAGCAGAATTGATCGCCTAATGGAAACATGGGCCTGACTCCACATTCTTGCCTGCCAGTTTGTCAATTACCTTTCATAGTGAGCCACTTCCTTGGGATAAGTAATCCTATTCCTCTTTAGAAAGGAAAAAAATTTAAAAAAAAATTTAAAAAGGCCATATGCTCTTCAGCTAGACGCATATCAGGAAAACATATGCTTTGCATCATGATTTTGACCACTCTGTAGTCTTTTCCTACAGAGCAAAATAAATTGCCCTAGACCTAGGTTAGAAAAAGTTAACATTTCTTTTAAAAGATTCTTTAAAAATGGTTTGTTTTAACATCGATAGCTCTGTATGTCTTATGAGACTTTTTTTCTTTTTTCTAAATTATGTAAAAGGTTGTTTTCAAACATATTTTTACAAGGATAAAATTATTCCGTTTTTGACCAAGGTGAGTTTAGTTATTTTTAGTTAAACTAAGAAACATTGTAAACACATGTTTTAGTGAAGTAATAATTGTACTAGATAATCTCCATGTGACAGGTTTTAATATGTTCAACCATAAGATACTTAGAATCACTTGTATTTTACTAGTGTAGTAAATAAAATAATAAAAGTGAAAAAGAGTAGCCTTGTGAATTACTCGCTAATTTTCAGGTATTTGTGGTGATCCCAAATTTATCCAGAATCTGAATGAATAATGACATAGTAGAGGAAGTGAAAAGAGTCATACCGAACCATCTGAAATATTCTGCCTCCAGAACTGGGAGAAACACATTTCTGTGTGGATGTTGCCCCACCTTTGAAAGAAAGAAAAGAAGGAAAGAAGGAAAGAAGGAAAGGAAGAAAGGAAGGAAGAAAGGAAGAAAGGAAGAAAGAAAGGAAGAAAGGAAGAAAGAAAGAAAGAAAGAAAGAAAGAAAGAAAGAAAGAAAGAAAGAAAGATAGAAAGGAAGGAAGGAAGGAAGGAAGGAAGGAAGGAAGGAAAGAAAGAAGGAAAGAAGGAAGGAAAAAAATCATGTGGCTCTGAGCAATATCCCCATCCCAGGACCTCAGGAAGACCCTGTTTCAGATGGTGAGAACTGAGTGGACATAAGTAGCACAGAAAACCAAGGGCTTACAAGAGAATCACACAGGATCCTTGAGAATAATGTCTCTGAGGAAAGAGTGACGTTCACATAGATAGACATATATCTGCGGTCTTTCTTGATAACAAGCTCTCTGTTTTTGTAGAACATGGGTTGTTATGAAAATGGATTTGGGTGGTGGGATAGGGAGAATAAACTAATTTGAATAGGGATCTGGTCCCATGAACAGTCATCCTTCTGGACTGCGTCGGCAGCAACAGAATTAACAATTAGTTTGCCGATACAGGAGGTATAAACAAGAGAATTTCCCACGGGATCCCATGCACCAGCCTGTCCTCTGTCTTCATTTCATCACTTCGGAATGCCAATGAGGTCATGATGAGAAAGTCAAGCATCACTGTTTGGAGATTAGAAGTCCGAATTCCAGGAAATGTAAAACAATGGGAGCGAGTTCATTTGGCATCTGGGAGAATCTTGTATTTCTTAAGTCACAGCACAGGGACAATATCACCAGCATGATTCTTCTCCACTCATCTTGCCTTGGCCCCTGTGGTGCTGGGTAGCTATTATGTAAATTAAGCACCAGGGTCACAATCTGTTGGTGTGAGGGCATTCTACAGGAAGAGGCTGTCAGGGCTAATGAACTTCTTGAAATGTTAAAGGTGAGGAATTCATTGAACTTCAGAGAAATCAATGAGGTTTGACTCTGTTATATTTGACTGTAGACAGAAAAAAATTTCAGATACAGTAATCAGAAATAGCATCTACTTAACATTTAAATATATACTAAGTTTGATTAGAGACAATTGGATGTATGCTAAAAAAAGATCGTAAGTATTCCTAGATTCTGTATAGTTGAAAGCCAGGTAGATAAAGAACATTACAGATATAATGTGAATAATCTGGTGTCTCTGGAGAAAAAATACAATAAAAGCAAAATACCACAGTGTTAGCATTTATGCATTTGGGATACACTTATCCAAATAGTGCTGAAATTTATCTCTTATTGTCAACATAACAAAATCCTTTCCTAATTGAAGAAAATTAGACAAAATTTCAAAATTTAAAGTTACCTATAACCTTAGAAACATCTGTCTAGCTGAAGAGCAAGCATGCACTTTATTCCATGGCAACTATGTTCAAGGCACTTGAAAAAGGAAACAATGTACATCAATAATACATGATTTCTGTTCACAAGGAGTTCACAGTCAGTGAAGTGAATAATACACGTTCAAGGAATTACAGCGCAGTAAGAATTCTAAGTAGCATGCTTTGTTGGGGAAAAAAAAGGAAAATGGGCTCCTTTACTTGCTAACTAGGTAGCCTCTTTGATCTTGCATATTTTTTTCAACACAACAGAAATATTTTATTTGTTTTAGCTTGTTGTGAAGTTCAAATAAGGAAAAAATAGTATGTGTGTGTGTGTAAATACACATCCTATATATCACTCACATGTATCTTCCCCTAATTGCTGTGGCACCATTTTGCATTACTCTTCCCTCGCTCATTGCCCTCTATGTGCAAACCTGCCGGTCCTGCTCTTCCCAGAGGCACATGCTTTGGCTCTTCTCTAAGCCCACCTCACTGTTCCTCCTGATGACTTCAGATTGACATGTTTGCTGCCACTACCTATATTCAAATGCCACTTCCTGGTGGAGGCTTCATTGGTATGGGGTGATAATTCATGGCCCCTCCCCTATGCATAGTGCCTCTCCTCCTTACCTGATTTAGTTTTCTTCATGAGTCTGCTAACCTTTGCAATATCATCTATCTCAGTTTTATGTGATACTTTGATATATTTACTGCCTCATCACCACACTTGTAATGACTTAGCATAAAATAGATGCTCAATAAATACTTGTTAAAAGATTGACTTAAAGGAGTAACATATTTTAAATGTAGCTCAATAGGTCAGAAGCACGTAAGAATAAAGTAAGAACTATACATAATTTGAATTTTTATAAGTGAAATGAGTGGAATTTTCTCCTGGAAAAGTTTAAAAGGGAGGATGTTCTCAAGATAGTATAAAGATGAGTACCAGAAAATGAGAGCTTTATAAAAGAGCCCTGTTTCTCCAACATTTATGTGCAATGACTTAGTCATCAGTATATTAGGAGGTTGAGAGATAAATGGAACAAATACTAACATTTGTTTTTTAAAATTGCCTTTATTGCAGGGAGACCTGGGTGGCTCACTCAGTTGGATGTCTGCCTTCAGCTTGGGTTATGGTCTCAGGGTCCTGGGATCGAGTCCCAACATGGGACTCCCTGCTCGGCTGGGAGCCTGCTTCTCCCTCTGCCCACATTCCTCCTGTTTGTATTCTCTCTTTCTCTCCCTTTGATAAATAAATAAATAAAATTTAAAAAGCAGTCTTTATTATGGTAAGATACACATCATGAGATTTGCCATCTTAACCATACTTAAGTGTATAATTCAATAGCATCAAGTACATTTACAAAGTTGCACAAGCATCAATACTGTTCATTTCCAGAGCTCTTTCATCACCCCAAATAGGAACTCTATACCGATTAAAAACATAACTTCCCATCCCATCACTCCCTTTCTTCAGCCCCCATGCCTTCAGTTGTGCTTTCTGTTGATACAAATATGACTGAGATATCTCATATAGGTAGAATCATGTAACATTTGTCCTTTCATGTCTAGCTTACTTCATTTAGTGTAATGTCTTCAAGTTCATCTGTGTTGCAGCAAGTGTTAGAATGTCCTTCCTTTTTAAGGCTGAATAATATGCAATTGTATGTAAATGCAACATGTTGTTCATTCATTAACCTATTGCTGGACCATTGCTTTGATTCTACCTTGAAGTTATTATGAAAAATGATGCTATGAACATTGGTTTACAAGTCTCTGAGAGACCACTTTCAATTCTGAGCATACACCCTGAAATGAATTGCTGGGTCTTATGACAATTCTATGTTTAACCTTTTGAGAACTTGTCTGTTTTCTGCTCAGTTTGGCTATCTACAAACAAGGCACAAGTGTTCCAATTTCTCCACATTTTCACCAACATTTGTTAATTTTTTACCTTTTTTGTATTTTTATTCCCCCCTTTATTTTTTTTTTTTATCTTTTTTGGATAATATCAATCCTAATGAAATCATATCACCACTTTTAAATAACGAGGTTTTAAATTAAAGGGCCTAATGCAATTACTGAGATGGTCCAACTCCAGGAAGTACAACCATTATGATGGCTTTTCCCCATTTTCTATTCTTTCAGTGTGTCTCCCATAGACACTTCCCTTTTTCCAAAAATATGCACATAGCTCACTGCAATGTTTTGAGCTTCTTACACAGTATCGCACTGTGAAATGGGAAGGGAGGGAAAAAGAGAATGAGTGCCACATTAATGGGTCACAATGGAAATCTATGTGAGAGACTTCTAGAGAGTTATAAGAGAAGCTATTTCACACACGAACTATAAAAAATACTGGAGGAGTTCCCAATAATTAAAGTAAGGCTAAGTACCTAAAATATAATAGACCAAATAGAGAAAGAGAAAAAAAAATCAACTGCTTTCCCCAAATTTTGCCTCTCTGCATGTCAGAGTGGCAATGTTTATTTACACTAAGCAGAAGGCCTGAGAAACAATTCGCAAGGTGAGACCAATGTTATTTTGACCAAATCGTGTTTTCCAATGGAATGATTTTTCTTCATTTATCCCAAGATCAGACTTCACCACAGTATAACCTGGGGAGGAAGGCCTGAGACATGAATTGGCCCCAGATGCGCATGAACTGTAGAGAGGACCTGAGCCCTTGAGACCCTGGGGCTAGGAGGCCCCACCCTTGTGGGCTCATAGTTTTTCTGGCTGAAAGAAAATGCAAAGCAATGATGATAAATGCGTGCCAGTGGCAAACCAGTGAAAAATCTACAATCCTGAGAAAAGTTATAGAGACTTAAACCACTAAAGGAGAGCAGGAGGAGTGACGGAATGACGGGAACAAAAAAGGCAAATGTCTTTTGGAAATTAATGAACCTGAAATTTTTAATTGAAAATCAGATGTTAGTCTTTAAGAGAAGTAAGTAAACACTAGGTAAATCTAATCAAAAATATAAGCAAATAGGGGCGCCTGGGTGGCTCAGTTGGTTGAGCGATTGCCTTCGGCTCAGGTCATGATCCTGGAGTCCCGGGATGGAGCCCCATATCGGGCTCCCTGCTCGGCAGGAAGCCTGCTTCTCCCTCTCTCACTCCCCCTGCTTGTGTTCCCTCTCTGGCTGTGTTTCTCTCTGTCAAATAAATAAAACCTTAAAAAAATATATATAAGCAAATATACAAAACATTAAATGAGAAAGAATATAACCAAATATATAGACAGCATTACAATTTAAGAGATTTTAATGCAAAAACATGTGCAAATAAATATAAAAATAGATGATTTTCTAGGCAATTAATTCAGTTAAATTACCATCAAAAAATAAATCTGATTAGATCAATAAGCATGGAAATGTATAAAATACCTCGACAACTCAACTCTCAAAATGCCACAACCAAAATATTTCACAAGTCATATTTGTCAAGCAGAGACACCCAGGAAAAATGCTGACCAACCCCCTCCATGAGTATAGAAGCAAAAGGACTAAAAGCAGTCTTGGTTTGTAATTCCCAGTAAGCCTTAAAGATGAATGCAAGAAGTCTCTGATGGAGTGGTCAGAGCAGCTCGAGGGTGGACAGGTATGTGGCTCAAGGATGTCAGTAGAAGGGGATTGTGAAGTACAGACTTTGGGTTATAAGCTAAGTAAGTCATAGAGATGTGAAGTACAGCATAGGGAATATAGTCCATATTATTGCCATAACTCTGTGCAGTGACAGATGGTGACTATAGTTATTGTGGTGAGCATGTTGTAATATGTGTGAATGTCAAATCACAATGCTGTACACCTGAAACTAATACATCAGACTACTATTGCATGCCAAGCATGCTTCAATTAAAAATAAATAATATTTTTTTTCTTTAAAATAATGACAATAACAAAAGGATGTCAGTAGGGAGGCAAATGTTGGCAGTCAGCTTTCACATTGCCCGGTCTTTGTTGGTGGAAAATGAACACCAGGGACAGCCAGGGAGACACTTTTCCTTGATTTCCATAAGGAGAGAAAGTTGACTCCCTGTCACTTTCAACTGAGAACCAAAAACTTTTTTAGAAGCTTCCAGGAAATCTCTCCTCACTTACAAATGACCAGAATTGGTTCACATGTCCACTTCTGACATAATAATTAATAAAATTGGTGAAAATCTCTTCAGCCCAACTGGAGTCACACCTAGGTGAGGTGACCGTGTCTGGACATGGTCAGAGAACAAACTGAGGTCTCTTTAGTAAGAAAAAGAGAAATTTTGATGCTTGATAGGCAAGCAACCAACAGTGCTTATAGGGTTTATATTTTTACTGTTGTCTGTATTCTAGCTGCTATTCTTTCTCTGAACTTTGATCAGCCCTTTCTTGGAAAACTTTCCTAAAGCACCACTAGCACAAATTATCACATAAACAGGATTTTTTTAAAAGATGATTTTATGCCATGGAGTGGGACTGGAGTTGAGGCAAAATTCATAACTTCTTAAAACTGCATACTAGATAAAAACTTGCTGGAATGTCCTTGAAAATTTCCTGACAATGAGAATTTCTTCTTTGTTAAGGTGCTTAATGGAACTCACTTCTCCTTTATTTTGATATCCCTTACTATTATACTCAAATCAGTGCTGAAATCCTACTACTTCAGCTCCTCTTCATTTTTCCTTCTTTTGAAATACGCACTCTAGCCACATTTGTGTGTAAGGTGTGTTGTTAAACATCTATGCTGAAGAGGGACATTACTATTCCCCTAAAACACTTTGCAGAGTTGACTAAGATTCTGTTTGCTTGTTTCTTTAATTGCTAACGTATAAAGTGTATACCTAAGGAAATTAACGTGGAAAGGGGGACAACAATATGTTAACTTTGGGTGATGGGATAAGCAATCATAATTATTTATTTTTATTTTCTTGTTTGATTGTTTTTACTCATATTCAGTATGACACTGTTGAAAACTTGGATGAGGGATATATAATTTTATTTTTCTATGATTAAACTTATATGTTTTTTGTTTTTCTCCAAAGTGGTTGGAAACCTATTCTTAGGGAAAATGCAGAAGCCCTTCAACCTCACCTCATGACATGGAATTTTGTCTAATTTCTAGAAAACTCAATAATGAATGTGGTAATCTGCAGGCATATCCTTCAGGCAACTTCCCTGGAAATTGTAGATGGGGGTCCAGACACTTTCTCAAACATGTGAGTCAGCACAAGCATCTGTTAATGCCTGATAACATGCCCAGCATCCTAATCTTTGACTCTTTATTCTGGTCTGACTGACTCTTGATGATAGAGCTTGTCCTGAGCAGCACCTGTGCTGTCTGAAGTGCCATGATGAAATTATATGGAGAGGTTTGTAGGATATGCTTCTCCGCAGAGACTTGCTAATTGCTATTCATTTTTAGACAGAGTCTCTGCCCTTGCTGTGATTTCACTTGGGGAATGAAGCAGAAGCCCTTCAGCTATGGCATTCAACAGACCCTTTCTGTTTGCTTCATTATCTCTTCTCCCTTTCCTTGGTGTGAAGTTTTAATTTACTCACTTATTTCCCCATTAGTGCTGGAAGCATATTCTCAAATACTCATTCTGTGCTTTTTAGTCCACAATGATGGAGACAATCACAAGGATGGAAATCAGAGGAAGTCAGAGCTAGGAAGAGGTCTGAAGATTACGGGCATCTTACCTAGTAGGGCAGGAAATGGGAACCTGTCCCTATGGAGTAAGAACCTGTCCAGGATGGTGCTTGATCCGCCCCTTCCACCATGCCCAAGCCACCGGAAAACTTTGGTGGAGGTACCTGTGAATGTGAATGGAAGCCCCTCTAGGCTTTCCTGCCTAGAATCCGGAAAGCCACATACCCTGTGGGTCAGGGCAATATGTCCTTTGTGTGCTTATTCAAGACATATAGTTCCATTTAATCCTCCTCCCGGTAATCATATCTCTGTATCTCTTATCTGTATTTCTTGATCCCTGTGCCTCAATGGTCTCAACTTCCATGAGTTAAAGCAACCACTCTGTACCCTGCAGTAACAATACTAATCCTGTCTCTAGGGCGAGTGCAAAAGCAGTTAAAGATTTAACTGCACCACCCAACTTCCTCACTTTTAAATAATAAAAGACTGGGGCCCCTGTCAGTCAAGAGAGACAAAGGCAAACAGCAAGAAAGCCTGCAGAGAGAGACAGAGAGACAAAGGCAGAGAGCCTTAGAGGAGAGAGCAGGAGAGCTGGCAAACTGCAAGAGAGCCTGCAAAGGGAGACAGAAACAGAGAAGCAAAGGAAGCAGCAGAAAGAGAAGCAGACAGAGAGTAGAGAGACAGAAGAGGAGAGAGAAGTAGAGCAAGAGGGCCAAAGCCAGAGCTAGAGAGCTAGAGCTAGAGAGCCAATGCTAAAAAGCCAGAGTGTGAGGCTGAGCCTGCTTCATAGGTCTCTCCTGACTGACCTCGGGTCTGTCAGCTTGCATTAGATTTCCGTGTCTGAGTTGGGTGGTGCAGTTAAATCTTTAACTGCTTATTATTATTTCACCTGCCAAACATCCCGCGGTTCGGGACCCACCATCTCTGCCAAGGCTGGCTTCCCTGGCGGCCACAGAACCTATCCAGAGAAATGGTTCTATTTGCCCTATGGGAAGAGAGACACTAAAAATGAGACTTAGTGAAGAACTACGGAAGTCCACAGAGATACCAGCCTTCCTTCAGAGCTAAGCTTGTGAGGATCTGGGACAGCAAAGACAGATGATTTGCAAATGTTTGTTTGAAATAAAGGTCTGAAAATGATCAGCTTTTTCTGTCTGTAAACATTTTGTCAACCCCTGCAGGCCAACTCTTCTCCCTTATTTCTGCAGGTATTAGTATATAGTTCTTTGGTCTTAACTAATTATATTCTTTTAAGAAAATATGTTAAGTGTCCCTTCACAATGGAGTTGTAACTTAATTTACTCTGTCCCTGAAATCCAGCATGCATCGCCTTCCAGATTAATGGTCCTTAAACAGTTAAACACTTTTTAATGCCACTGACAGTTCCGATGACCCCAGGAAAGTGTTCTATTAAATAGATGATTAAATTTAAATGGTGCCACCCTGATTTTAATGTCTTCTACACAACACTGTCTTATGTCAAAATACTTATCGGTTCAAGGCAAATTGATTTGAGTGATGTTAGGAAGATTTGTTGCAGGGGGGAAAGAGAAAGTGCTCACTTGTGAGTGAATTGGAGGAAATCAAGGAAGCTGCAACTGAAGGTGAGTTTGCAGGTGGAAATCAATGAGCTACCTGTGTACTACCAGAGTAAATGTGGAGAGGGGCAGGATTCTGAGAACAGCAGGGACCTATTCACGTGGGCTACTGGGCAGGTTTCAGAAGAGGTGGGCTTGGTGGAGAGTATCAATCCTGATGGAGCCCTGATACATCCCACTGACACCAGCGGTCTGACAAATGAATACTGGCATGTCCCTTCCTCAGAACCCTGTTGTGAGGACCAGCAAAGACGTTTGCACAATCTTTGTTTTTGGAGAGGCATTTCACTGTAGTGGCTAAGAGCTAGTGCAGAGCCTGTGGATTCTTACCCAGTCCTGCCTCCTACTAGCCTAGTTATCTTATGCAAGATACTTAACCTCTTAAGCTTCAGTTTTCACATCTGCAAGAGGACAATAGTATCTGATTCCTAAGATTGCCAGGCACTGATAGCAGCCAGTGTCCAGATAATAAGAGCAATGATCATGATGATGGTGAGGTGATGATATTTTCACCTTGCCAACAGATTTAGTGACTCTCTGGGTACAGCCAATTATTCAAATTAATGCACTGCACAAGCCAGGCATAGAAAACATGTTCAAAATTTGTTTCTTTTCTCATGTATAATATGTGATGAATGTCAAAATAGAATCCATCACAGATGAAAACATGGCGTCTGTCCAAGTCTGCTCTGATTTCCTTTGGGATCCATATGAGAGAAGAATTAAGTCTCCTGAGAAAAGAAAAGAAGGATTTAGGAAAAGAAATGGAACCTAGATGATCTTACAATTCAATGAGAATAGGCACTTCAATTTTATTTGGCTCCTGCTGAACTACTTTCCCTTAAGAAGATACTTAAGGAGCTAAATTTAAGTACAAGTTAAATCAGAGACTGGAGAGCCAGCTACTGAAGTATTTTTATACCACTTGACTTCCCTAAAGATATTCAGAGAGTTTATGGTGTTGGATCGTCCAACTGGGAATGCAAGGCTGCACTCTTGTTGAGGTCAACAAAGGTGAGAAAGTTATTCCCCCTGTTGAAGGAACCATGAGAATTCAAATCTGAGGGTCAATATTTCTAACTTTTGTTTTCTCCCAATGAAATCACTAGGATGTGTGCAGATGCCTCAGGGAAAGCTTTGATGTTAGATGATAAAATAAATGGAACGTTCAAGAAAGAAATGCTATCTGTTGGTACTGTGAGGTTAAGAAATATTTATGTTCTGTACACAAAATGGGCAAAAGTGATATGATGGTCTGTAAATCAAAATCAGCAAAGTGGGATGCAGAGGTTAGATAGGACTTTATTCTCTTTGTGTGAATATGTGTGTGTGTGTGTGTGTGTGTGTGTGTGTGTGTGTTTCAAGCATTGGTGGGCTTGAGCTGGATGGGAATTAATGTCTATGCTTAGGGGCAGAAGTGCAGGCAAATGGAGGTCCCAGGGCCTGTTATACTCTCAGTATCTCACGGCACCAAGAGCAAACACGGGTGCCTCATGAGGGTTGGGACCCCAGCTAACCTTTATCACTAGCTCAGTGGGGCTCAGCACCAGTACCTCCAGCAGGACACCAAAGTGCATAAAAATGAAAAGCATTACTGAAAGAGTGAGCAGTTGGACTTGCCTTTGAATTTTAATGTTGGAATTCATTCTTATCCTGTTTCAGGTGACCTGCTGAGTAAGTAAGCTCCTTAGCAATAAAACAATCTGGAGTTTTTCTAGTTCCTAAAAACCATCAGGCTGCTGCAGAGAACCTCAATTTCTTCTATTTCCATAATACTTCAGTGTAAAACTGAGCAAAATTTCTGACATGCAGAAGGACTTCTGCCAGTTTGCAAACATAAATGGTGCAACTTTTGCAAAAAGTGTTAGACATTTTCTTTAAAAAATTGATTTTTCACAAGATTCGAAACTACATAGCATTTATTGTCCAAAAGTTCTATTAAGATTAAAAAAAAAAAAATCAGTCCTCAGATCATCGGTGTCTACAAGTGCTGACAATATAAATCAGTTCTTTGCACAACTACACAAGGAACAAGAAGGACCCCCTCAATGATGGGAGGGTTTTTTTACATGTGATTGATGGATGTATTCACGGAAGCATTTCTGACCATGACACTCCCAGAAGAGGCCATGGAGAGGCTTCTTGAAGGAAAATCACAAATGGTTGCATGTGTTACTGTCAACCACTGTGTAACAAATCATCTCCAAATTACTCATTCAATTACTGTGGGTCAGGAATTCGAGAGCAGTTTGGCTGCCTGGTTGTGAGGCAATGCCTATCATGAGGTCACAGTAAAGATGCTGGCTAAGCTCGTAGTCATCTGAAGATTTGACTGGGTTGAGGATCTGCTTCTAAGGCAGTTCATTCCCATCCTTGGCAGATTCATGTTAGTGCTTACTAGACAGCCTTAGATCCTTGCCACACAGACATCTCTGTATGGCTAATTGAGAGTCCTGAAGAGCAAGATGGAAGCTTCTATATCTTTCATGACTTAGACTTCTGCGGTTGTCACCTTCCAAATTGTCTCCCAGTGATTCCTCACCCACTGGTATTTACCCCTACTTCAATTCCTTCTCCTGTGTGAAGGTTGGACCTGGTAAATTGCTTTAATGAATAGAATTTGGCAAGAGTAACAAGGTGTATACATACATACATCCATGCATTTGACCAATATCTCTATATATCCATCACCCATTCTATTTAGCTATTACCTATCATCATCTATCTCCTTTATCCTCTTTCCTTTATCCTTTCCCTATTTTTCTATAAACTATAATCTTTAAATGGCATTCAGAATTGCCATTTGGTGACATTGGGAAAAGGAGTGAAAGTACAATAAAGGAAGAAGCAAGGAATCATGCACCGTGTAGGAAAGCAGCCAACTTGGAATAATGGCAAGCTTTTCTGGATGTAGTGTCTGTTAAACAATTCCTTTGTCAAAAAATATGAAGCTTTTATTACTATTCAATTTTTTATATATACTTCACTAGATTTATTGTTTGTAGCTGGATTATGATTTTGGTTTGTTTTAGTATGACCGATTAGATATGAAAACCTTCTTCAAACTAAAGAGTGTTCTTGGCAAGGTCCCCAGTGATCTGCACATTGCTAAACCCAATTACTGGTCCTCCTCACCCTCAACTGACTGTCAGTATCATTATCATACTGGATTATACTCTCTTTCTGGAAATATTTTTCCTTCTTTCCTTCCAGGACTCTGCACTCTGCTGGTTTTCTTTGTGGCTCACTAGGTGTTCCTTTTCTATATTCTCATCTACATCTGCATATTTTCCAACCCTCAACAGTTGGAATATCCAAGAGCTCAATCCATGGGTAAATACTTTGGCTTTTCAAGCATATATCTATATGCTGATAATTCCATGTGTGTAGCTAAAACACAGATCTTATCCCTGAACCCTGGTCTTATTTATACACTTGCTTCTTTGCTATTTCCATTTTGATGACAGCAAGGACCTTGAGTTCAACATGCCCCAATCCAAACTCCTGATCTTCCGACCTCTAGTCTACCACCAAATACATTCTTCTTCTATGTCAGTTGATAGAAGTGCTATAAATCCAGTCCCTGAGTTTTGCCCATGGGAACTATCTTTAGTTCCCTATGTCTCTTCTATACTCCACTCATTCCATTAATAAAACACCTTCAGTTCTACCCTAAAAAATACATTCAGAAGCTGACCACTTCTCACCACCGTTGCCATTGCCCTGGCATAAATCAACATCAACTTTTCCCTGGATTGTTGGGATCAGCCACTAAACGGTCTCTCTGGTTTTGCTCTTCTGCCATCACAGACTATTTTTGAAATAGTAGTCAGTGCAATCCTTCTAAAACATTTTGTTTCCTATCAGTTTCCAGACAGGTCCTCAGCATGTTCCTATCACACTCGGGTAATTGCCAAGGACTTTCAATGGCTATTGACCACAGGGTCCAGCCTCTCACCACCTCTCTGAACTCAACTGCTGCCAAATTTCCCTCCTTGGTTTTCCTTCAGAACACCACATTCTCACCTCAGAGCCTTGAACTTGCTCTCCTATCCCCTCAGGTGGAAACATTTCCCTAATAGCCTTCAGAAATTTACATAAATGAGTCTCTATTTGTCTCTATTTAAATAAAGAAACATTTCCTCCCCACCACTCCCTTTATTTCTCTCAACCAATTTTGTTTCTTGATGTAGCCCTTTACACTGCTTGATTTACTGTGTGTGTTACTGGTTTATCTGTTTATTTTCTCTGTCTCCCACTTCAGTGCATGCTACATAAAACCACTTGGTTTTTGTTGTTGTTGTTGTTACATTGATATATCCTATTTGAATAGAATGGACTTGATATATTTTGGTGTTTGTTGAATGGGAGCATCAACTTTACAATGATCATTATCTATCTATCATCTATCTATCATCTATATCTATCATCATCTACCATCTGTCTATCTATCCATCCATCTATCCATCTATCATGCAGGCAGGCAGTGAAGACCCACAAAGAATACCTTATTCCTTTACATCACTCTTTCTGAACCCAGAATATTCAGGCCTGGGAGGGCTGCTCCATAGATTTCAGGACAAAAGTGAAAGATTTTTGTTATTTCTCCCAACCTTTACTAGTATTAGCTATGCTTATGTTTTAAAAACTTTGACATCAAGTGTGGTTAATTTAGATAATCTCTCACAGCTTAATGAGCAAAGAAGAAACTTCACATATGCCCAAGAGAATTTGAAAAGGACTATCTAGAAGCAGAGGACCCCTAAAGGACCCAGGACATTCGCCAAGAGGATGCCACTATGGGAAACGGAGTCTTACTCCCATTCCAATGTCCCAGCTTGCTCTCAGCTTGGAGACATGGGGGAAAGAACTTACAGGAAAGTGTTAGGTTGACTGGCTGGTTACCACCCAGATGGCAAGGCAGGGGCCAGCTGAATGCTCCAGGACGGAATCTGCCAGGACTACAGGGGCCTGGGCAGCACTGATGTCATCTAGTAGTATAATTGACTTTCAATGAATTAATACAATAGTACTTTAACAAGTACTACTAGTGACTACTGGTCTAGGTTATATGGATCTGAACAAATCCCTGTGGAGGTACATACTGAGCTTTTGCTCCCTCATGTACCCCAGAGGAAAGGTCAGAGAAAGGGCACAGTGTAAAATAAGGATATGGAGCATGTAGCCAACATCACTATAGCCCAAAGCCTGAGCCACCACATGCCTAGTAAAATCCACTGAGCGAAAATGAATGAAAATCAAGAATGACTCATACTTACGGGAAGTTTGGAGTACTTTTCTAAAGAGAAAGATTACTGGTAGAAACCTAAGGAGAGACACTCCAGCATCCTTCTTTTCTATGTTGACTATTACAGGGGCATAACCCCTCACCAGCCCTGAAGAGACTGAATGAGAGGTGGTTACAGCCTTTTCCAGGTAGGTTATGAATTAATGAGCAAAAAGGAGTTCCGAAGGTTCCTCACCTATTTTCCTTCTGAACAACAACCGCAAGTAGAATATGCTCTCTACTACTTTTGAAAGATGCCCAGATGAACTATTTCTAATGGGGTCTGAACATGGACACTAATAAAAAAATATATTGAAAAATAGGAGATAGTATAAATCATTGATAAGAAATTGTTCCTTGTCTCTGCCCTGGTTCAGGAACAAGAAAAACCCTTCCAGTTATTTGGGATGTTTCTGTCATTCAGAGAATTTAATTATATTTTAAAAAGAGGCTGAATATTTACCTCATCTTTAAAAAAAAATAAATGAATAAAAACAATGGCAAGTCATCCCTCAGAACTCTAACTGCTTAATTTTGTTACAGATGATTTATTTTTGACAAATTTAAACATTTTTCTATAGTTTACTGTCTCCCTGACAATCTTAAAAATATATTTTTTTAAAAATTATGTATCATTTACCAGATACACACACACACACACACACACACACACACACACACACCTGATATATACACATACCCGAGTTTGTCATGGAGGTTTTTCATGAGGCAAACAGTAATTACTTATCCATTATCCTTCAAGGTCATCTCAGGAGTCAAACAAGATATTAAAAGTGAAATTAATTGTACCCTCTAAAATACTGAGCCAGAAAACATATTGGACTTTTATCCTCATGTTGATAAGGAACTGCACACAATTAGAATGGAAGGAGGGACAATAAGAAATCTGTTAAAGGCCAAACAAAAAAAGGAGGTGATTGTGCTCATCTGGGAGAGTTGGTGAGCATGAGTTGGGCACCATGGACAAGGATGTCTGAGCTGACAGCTGCCCTTGACTCTGGCAGGTCACAACCTCTGTCCCCATCACTTCTCTCCAGGGTGACTTTTCTATTTAGGGCAATGTTCCCTGGCCTGTGGGGGGTGGGCACAGAAGTTGCAGGGTGACCCTCCCCTCTCCTCAGATGTCCCTCCTAAATGGATCTCAGGGACTGCAATGCCCTCTAACGACATTAAAATGTCTGCAAGCCCTGAACTCTTTCTCTCTCCACAGTTAGGAAGCCTCTTCTAGACATTTTCTGGCTGTCCTGCAGGGTTTTCTAATATTACATTTGCTTCTCTCCACTGCCATGTGCTGGTGGAGAAGAGCCAGAGGGCTTTCTCACTAAATATAGTCTTTTCAAAATCCATGACACTTGACAAATGGGTTAAAATTTAAGTCTTTTCTACATTTTAGGGGAGAATGTTTAGCTGATTACATACTGTAGCCTAAATAAATGCTGCAAGACCTTGAGTTAGCGACATGGAAGAAAATCATTCTCGTTTCTTCTACGCTTTAATAACATGATACAGAGCTGGCAAGCTAAATGGCAGTAAATCTGACAGAACCTATGTAATGAGAATCAACAAACCCACACTACATAATGAATTGTGCACAGACCTTCCTCCAGGGGACACACATGGCAAAGTGATGCAAACCATTGTCGCTAAAGAGACTAGCTTGTGATTTTGCTTCCCCAGACAAAAGGAGTGGTTGTTAGTGAGGCGCGATGGACACCATTTATAATAGAAGAATTCACCCCGGCTGCAAGTTTCCAGCTTCTTCTGTGATCCCAGCCTCTTATCCTCGACATTCTTTACAATTGTTACTTGGTACGGAGAATCTGGGAACATTACTGAGAAGTCGTTCTTCCTATGCACCTCTGTCTTATGAATGGAAGTTGCATCCCTCTTATTTGCTGGTGTCAGTTTCTGTTGATTAAATGTGGCATGATTTTAACAACATGTGACAGTTAACATAGAGAGGAATTATAGAATGTCTCCTGGGAATCCATAATGTGTCATTAAATCCGGGGTTGGGTGTGAGGCTGTCAGTCATTGCCCACTGTAGATTATCAGCAGCAGCAAAATTTGTAAGTGGCCACTTAATTTATGATGTTGTTAATGCAGCTAGATTTTTTCTTTTTATTGACATGGAATGTATTATTTGTTTCAGGGGTACAGATCTGTGGAATCATCAGTCTCACACAATGCACAGCACTCACCATAGCACATAATCTCCCCAATGTCATAACCCCATCCCACCCGCCTTCTCACTCCCCTCCAGCAACCCTCAGTTTGTTTTCTGAGACGTTTATGGTTTGTCTCCCTCCCCAGTCCCATCTTGTTTCATTTTTCCCTCCCTTCTCCTATGACCCCCCCACCCTGCCTCTCAAATTCCTCATATCAGAGAAATCATACGATAATTGTCTCTCTCTGATTGACTTAGCTTCATTTAGCATAATACCCTCTAGTTCCATCTACATCATTACAAATGGCAAGATACCATTTTTGATGGTTGTTTAGTATCCCACCGTATGTATATACCACATCTTCTTTATCCATTTATCTGTTGATGGACATCTAGACTCTTTCCAGAGTTTGGCTATTGTGGACATTGCTGCTATAAACATTGGGGTGCATGTGTCCCTTCGAATCACTACGTTTGTATCTTCAGGTTAAATACCCAGTAGTTCAATTGCTGTGTCATAGGGTAACTTTTCAACTTTTGGGGGAAGTTCCATACTGTTTTCCAGAGTGGCTGCACCAGCTTCTATTCCCACCAACAGTGTAGGAGGGTTCAGAGGGATTTTTTTTTTTAAGGCAGATTAGGTTATTGAGTTACTTGTATCCACTATCACTGATGCCTTGACTTGATTTGCCCATTCTTTGAATGCCAGTATTCTAGAAATTAACAGTAAGCAACTGGGTCCACAAAAATAGATAACCATCTTGGGTTATAAAATTCCAAATTCTGAAATTCTGGAAGTAACCAGCCAAATGTCAATGGTAAATCCCTACAGAAACTTCTTTTAGAAGTCGCTACATATTTTTCTTTATGTGTGGTCATTGTTCTTTTCTCAATGTTGTAACTAAAAGATTTATAGCCAAGAGATTTTAAATGACTCGTGTGGCATTTCCCGTGAGATAAAGTAATAATGACAAGAATATCAAACAATAGACATCAAGATACACAATGAACCCTTCACCTGGGAAAAGGTGGGGTCATGCTTGATACCTTCTCTTCAGTCACACTCATGCTCCTGCAGCCAAATTCATAAGCACAGGGATTAATGAGCCTAACCTTTCTTTCCATTCCACTGATAGAGGTTTCTCTGTCCACATCCAGCAGATACATTGACCAGAAAATTAAGAAAACTATCCTTTTGAAGGGTCTCTGCATTTTGCTCCCACTGTCTTTTCAAGTTTATTCATTTGTCAAGAAAACAGTTATTCCTTTCTTAAAATTGAAAGGGTGAACCTAATGCATTAATCATGTCCCCTCCACCCATTGGAACTTTAGAAACTTTTTGAGTGAATTTGTGTGCTATTTTCAAGAACAGATTGATTAATCGATTTTCCTCTTTTGATATTCTGTGATTTACAATTTGTTTTTGTACTGCATTTTGAATTCTGGGTTGCATCAGCTAAGTTATATTTTTGGATCCTAACAAAGCATTAAAATTACATATTAAGAATAAAATAAATTTCCCTGTTCATCATGTTATGACTCATGCTCACCTTTTTTTGTTCTGCAAAGGGGCAGGAGGGCAAGCGCACATTGGAAAGAACCAGTGCATTCACCTCTCTCAGAATACTTTTCCTTCAAGATGCACCATAGTCTAAGTATTTGAAACAGAGGATATGTCAGGACTGCAAGTGTGTACCAAGGGGAGAGATGTAGGAGCCCAGATGCTATGTTCCCTTCCCTAGTGGTCTCACACCAATCTCCTAAGAATGCTAGCACAGTTGTCTGGATCTTTGCTCTTTCATAGAAGCTATAAATGCAAATTAACAGATTGGGGCATCCTCCTGAAAGTCCTCAAGATCAAGAAAGATCTTCCGTGAATGATGGCATAATTGGGAAAAAAGCATCCCAGTGCCCCATAGATGGGAGCATGTCCATTTACTGATGTTCTCTCTCTTGAGCTCCTTCCAAAGACTTTCTTCTTCCTGTGTTCCCAACCATCTCAGGGCATAATAGTTTGAATAGTGCTATCCTCCCCTTGGGGACTTGTTAGAAATGTTCAGATCTACAGAGAAATCTGTCCGAAGAAATGACCAATCCATTAGAGGTATGTCCTTCTCCTGTAAAATCATCTCTCTTCAGAAAAATGTGCAGGCTTGATTTACCCCAAATAAAAGAAATATGAGACAGAGAGCAATATCTGCAAAAAATATCAGGCCTCCAGGTAATTTCATTTTCCTGTTTTGTCAGTTTGCACTGAGTTCAGTATGTTACTTCAGTTTTTATGCTTCTCTGGGATGTCAGTCAATATTTTTCTTCTGAAAGCTGTATATGAAAATAATAAATGAAACAAGATTTTTCCAATGAAATTTAGATTTACTGTGGACACAGCATCAACATAGACCTAATTCTGTTTTAAACTCTCAACTCATTAGAGTATTATCACTGTAGCCTCCATGTAAAATATAGGTCATATTCCCTGTATAATTTTTATATAAAAGAACACAGTACAATGCACTTGATTCCATTTGGGATTCTCAGTCAGTGATGTAATTTCTAAACGCAATTTATTTTATTTCCCTGCCATAACATTTTGTTTTGTGTTATAAAATGAGAGTGCTGTATCATGTAAAAAGCTGAGTTTTGGAATCAGAAAGCAATGGGATCTAATCAATATTCGACAGCAATCATCACTGTCCTGCAAGTTTCAAGTTACCATCCATAAAATGGGAATAATGCCCACACATATAATTGTGAAATAATTAAGTAGATAGCTTTCATATAATTTTTAGCATAACGCAATAGCCCATGTCTTCATATTCTTGTTCTTATTAATAAGACTCATTTTCTTCTACTCAAATTATGGATACATGGAGAGATAGGCTAGGTTAAGTGATAGGAGAGACCAAAATAACACCACTGGTATTATAATAGCTGTGCTAATGTTTCATCTTTGTGGCATAAGTAGATTCAGACTCAAAGGAGGAGAAAGCTTCTGTTTTCTGATCCTTCTTCTAGAGAACACAATGCTGGGAAAAGAAGGGTGGAGAAGATGTGGCATACTGTCCACCATAGAGCTGTCCCTATAGATCCTTCCTCCCCCTTCTCCATCCTGCTCACCCTTTAAGACTGATTTGAATGGAGTGAGGATCAGCCAGCTTTCTTTTTCATTGGGTCTACCCAATGAGGAAACTAATGAAGATGTCAAAGAGGGAGTAGAGATAGGCCAGGGTATTGATCACCTTGACTTCCTCCTTGATGGTCAACTCAGTTAGCTGGGTCCCCTCACTGAAGGTTGTCTTCTCATTGAGTCAATTAATTATATGTGACTGTTAGGGTTCTCCAGAACCGGTAGGATTTTGTGTGTGTGTGTGTGTGTGTGTGTGTGTGTGTGTGTGTGTGTGTGTGTCTATATGTAGATATAGAGAGGTAAACAGAGAGAAAGAAACAAAGACAGGAGCAGAGAAAGATTTGAAGAAAATAGTTCACGTGATTGTGGAGGCTAGCAAGTCTGAAATCCACAATGTCAGCTAGCAGGCTGGAGATCCAGGAAAGCGCTGATGTTCATCCTCAAGCCCAGGACCATTCAGAGGCACATTTCCTTCCTCCTGGGTGGATGGTTGTCTTTTCTCTTAAAACCTTCAGCTGATTGGAGACTTATCTGCTTTACTCAAAGTCTTCTTATTTGAATATTAATTCAACTAAACAACACCTACACAAAGACATCTAGACTGCTGCCTGAACAAAAGTTGGGTACCTCAGCCTACTGAAATTGAACATAAAGTTAACTATGAAAATTGCTCTTCTGCTGGGTTCCAGGGAGCATTCTCTCCTGTCATGTCTTTGGAACGAACAATAACCCTGTGTCTACTACCAGGCTTCCAGGTTCGGTGTTACGCTATCACTTGTGGCTCTCCTAGGCGCCATCCTTTGTGCACAGTCATTTCACATGCAAATCCTTCTCAGATTATTGTACTTGTCATGTACCATCTGTTTTTCTTTGAACTTATCACCAATATAATAATTAGTATTAGAAAATACCCAAGATATAGACACTTTAATGAAATGATGAAGTTGGATTGGTATAAACATGTATAATAAAAGGAATGCATGACAAAGTTGTATATAATATGACATATAATATCTGTGTGGGAGGATGGGGAATGGTTGATTTATGTTATGTGATGGCCACATTTAATTCTAATTATCACTGTGGTAGCATGTAATAAAGTGCCGGTGAGGTCAAGGTGATAGTAGCTCGCATGTAATAAAGTGCCAGTGAGGTCAAGGTGATAGTAGCTCCAATAGCTGTGATGTTTAATCTAAGAGGAAAAAAGAAAAAAGAGAAAGAGAGCATACACAGAGGGAAAGAGAAGTGGGAAACTTGGGACATGTACTTAGGGAACTTGAGGAAAACCCAAGGCCTTCCATCACAACTTTGAGACCCCTCATTTCCAAGGAGGCTTATGAAGAATAAGTCACACAAGAATATACTCGAGGAACAAGCCCAAGAGCTGATAATACTGTGTTTTACTCGCGGCTTCCATTGACCCAGATAGAGGAGCTCAAGATCAGGGTTCTTGTGCAGTGTTTTGGGGGAAGAACCATAGAAGTCAAAAGAAGGGGTGGGTAAGAATGAAGCATGGAAGGAGGGAAAGCCAACACAGAGAGGGAAAGCCAACACTCAGTCATGTTGTGTTAAAGAGCCTTGCAGGGAACATCTCAGAAATTGTGCACTTGAGAGATACAAAGATGGAATGTTTAGATGCAAGCTCCTTTGGCTCCATCGGTAAGCAGGCTTCATGTCATGTGAATGCAACTGAAATCCCATGTTGTACTGGGCTTATGTACCCCCACAACATTTTACACTGTGTGTCATTTAGGCTTTAGGCAGAAAGAACACTTTTGGATACTACTCTGGGATTTGATTCCATAATCACAGTGGAAAATGGGAACCCAATATGGTGAAGGTCAAGTGAATCTTCATTCCACACTGACTCATCAGAAGCAAGGTAGGCAAAATTACCAAAGTGATCCACAGTATTAATCAGAGTTTGAAATAACAAAGGTGTCACATGTAGAGTTGTCAGATTTAGGGGAGAAGAGCACAGGATGCTCAGTAAAATTTGAATTTCAAATAAACTACAAAGTTTTTAATGTATGTATGTTCTATGCAAGATTTATCAAAAAGCATTTATGTTTTGCACAAACAACTAACTGGACATCCTATAATATATCTGGCAACCCTACATTTGTGGCAATGGCAAAATAATGATAATATCTCATGAAATGAAAAACAAATATTCTGACCATCTTTTAATATTATGCTTCACATGAACTTATGCTGTCTTCCAGAGACCTGCAATGAAACAGTGGTTCACCTGTCAGAATAAGGCTTTGGCTTCAATCTATGTCAGATGGGTCCCAGTTGGACTATGAATCCATACTGAGGTTTTTTCTCAGTATCAAAAGATAGGCTTTCCACTTAGATCTCTGGCCCATGGAATAAAGGATATTGTGAGAAGAGTCAAATGGAAGCCCCTAGAACTAACACTCCACACATCAAAATATGAACCCAAAATAAAACTACATCCTTGAGGAATTTCCAGAAATCACTGTTAGCTTAAAGAGGAATTCTTCCAGTGTCTCATTCACCTAGTGAGCCAAATTTACACAAAAAGACGTGTGGCAAAAGATGGCTGTTGACTGTCCTGCATCACCTCTGTGGTAGGGTAGCTATTGATCTGGAAATTCGTAACAGCAATTCAGAGCATTTCGCAATTACATAGACAACTAAACAGTTTTGTTGATTTGTTTCAAGATTATGTTCACTCTCCTGCTCTTTGCCAAACCCACTCCGGAGGGACTTTGATGAGCTTGACATCCTATATAATTTCTTGCTTGTTCATTACATTGATAACATTATGCTAACCTAGACCCAGTGAATAGAAGGCAATAAGCACTCAGATATTTGAATAAGCCTGCCAGAGGAGGGAGATAAAACCCATGAAATTTTAGATCTGACATGCTGGTAAAATTTGCAGAGCTATAGTGGTCAGGGAAGTGTTAGGATACTGATTCTAATCAAACGGGAGTCATCTACTTCACCATATGCCCTCCAAGAAATAAAAGATGCCTGACACTTCAGGATGGACTTTTCTGACCCATTTTACCCAGTAAGCCTTGCATGTATGAGAAAGAACAGCCCCCAGGAAGTCTTAAAGGACAAATAAGCTACAAAGGAAGGTACATAGACTCCAGCTATCTGCAAAGAGTGTTTTGCACTGTCTGTGCCTGTGACCTCCTGGGGTATGCCCACCAGCAGGCAGGCTCCCCTCTTGCTGCAACGAGGCCAGCGCCATCCATTGATTTTCATTTCCATGTAGGGGTAAGTCAGTGGGCAGGACGTAGGGTGACAAATTCAATAGTCTGCTTTTTGTGGAAGTAGATGCTAAACTATATTAATTACCAGAGGAAGAGTGGATTGCTGTTCAATCATGGTTTAAATCCAGCAGTGCCAATGGAACACCTTCTAATACTCTCATGTCTACTGGTGCTGATGGAGAGGAAATTCTGGCTGGCGAAGGGTAAGTGGCCAAGGACTCAGCAAATGGCCAGCTTTGCCATCAGAGCTTTGTCCACCCGGAAGGAAGATCCCCCTACCTGCAGCCTCTCCTCTACTGCAGAAGCACTGGACTAGCTTTCTTTTAATATCGATGAACATGCAAAGCATCCGCAGGTTTTGCTTTGTTTCTTTTCCTAATATATTCTAGAACAGTTCATTTCCATCTCTTCTTCAAGGCATGTTTTTTTTTCTGGATCCAAGTCCTGAATTATTAACAAAGCATGAGGACTTCTTTTGGTTCAAGAATGCTGTGTCATGGAACTCTGGCTATATACTTGTCTTTGGAATGGTGATGGTGTAGCCTAAGGGCTAGGGTACCTGCCTAGGAAGGAATGTTTCTCCTAGTTGATTAAGCAATCCAGAAAGTACTGGGGACCATGTTGTGCTTGTGGAGAATGTGGGGATCCCATGTTAGCCCCATCGTATTTCCCTGTTTGATGTAACCACAGAAAGGACTTTGTACAGGCTGATCTATAGCCATAATAAGTGCACAGAAAATTCTACTTGGTGCCTGCTTTGTTGTTGTTGTTGTTGTTTGTTTGTTTGTTTTGTTTTTTAAGATTTTATTTATTTATTTATTTGACAGAGAGAGAGATCACAAGTAGGCAGAGAGGCAGGCAGAGAGAGAGGAGGAAGCAGGCTCCCTGCCAAGCAGAGAACCTGATGCAGGACTCAGTCCCAGGACTCTGCGATCATGACCTGAGCTGAAGGCAGAGGCTTTAACCCACTGAGCCACCCACGCACCCCAGTACCTGGTGGTTTAAAAACAGGAATAGTCTTCTGCTTCCTTAATATGGGTAACACTGTTAGAAGAAACCCCCCTGTCTAGAGCTGAGCCTTCCCCTCTGACATGACTTCTTGGGTGAGTCTGAATCTGCATATAAAGCTTTAGTAGCCTAAATTCTGAGTTTTCTGTATCTGTGAGAGCTAGCCTGCTCGAGGCCCCAAACCTGCTCAGCTGCCAAGTGTCACAGCATACAGAAATCCAAGCCTTTCCATAGAGCTGCTTGCCAGGACTTGTGCAGTCAGCTCCCGTGGAGGCTACCTCCGGGACAACATTAAAACCTCTGTCTCTGCAGGGGTCTCTTAAACCTGTGGCTCCTTTTCTGAGGCCTAATCGCACACCTTACACATGTGTGCTTAAGCATGGTATCTCCAACCAGGCCACTAAAGAACAATCACTTGTCTTCAGGGCAAAGCTGTAGTCATCAATCAAGATTGTTCAACCATGCATCTCAGGGCCTGTGGTCTACTACCTAAGCTACAACAGCAGAACCTACACCTATATTAGTTTCCCCAAACCACCCATGTCAAAATGTGCATCATGTACAAAGTCAAAGACATGCCAGGCTGGATATAGCAAAAGTTCCATGTATTATTTTTACTCCTTTACATTCTATTTTATTTCTTGCTGTTTCTGTTGCACATACCAAATATTGGGGGATTTGAGGGGCCTAATCAACAATACACCTCTTTGACATTCTGAAAAAATAGGATGTTAAAAGTATGGGCTGGCAGGTAGAGGGAAAAAAACTGCATTCCTATTCTTTGCCTCCCCCTTCTTTCCCAGTTCTTGTCTAATTAGACATCCCACTGAAATATCTTGTTTCCTCTCGGAACTCAATGATGTCATTCCAACAACTTGATCCTCTCTGGCTTTTATTTATTCATTTGATAGTGTTTATTAAGGATATGTTTATGGCAGATTTTTGTTTTAATTGTTAGAGATACAGACTAAGCAAAATTGGTGGAAAGTACTACTTTCATGGAGTGTGTATTTTGAAGGGGTGGGAGCAGTAGAGACTGAAAAGAATAATTAATTCCATAAAATATTTTAAAAAGACATTTTCTATGGAGAGATGTGCATAAGGAATTGGAACGAGGTGCACTGGGAAATATTGTAGTTATAAATAGAGCTTTAGAAGAACCTCACTTAGAGAGCGACATTTCATCAAAGACCCAGGGGAAATATGTAGAATTCTGCGGGACTGCTTGTGAGAAGGACGTTCTAGGAGGTGACAACAGGCAGTGCCAAGAGCCCTGTAGTGGGAAATGTATTTGGCCTGCAAGAGTGCAGAGGACCAGGCACCTGGGTGGCTCAGTGGGTTAAAGCCTCTGTCTGCCTTCAGCTCAGGTCATGATCTCAGGTCCTGGGATCCAGGCCCCCATTTGGATCTCTGCTCGGCAGGGAGCCTGCTTCCCCCTCTCTCTCTGCCTGCCTGTCTGCCTACCTGTGATCTTTCTCTCTCTGTTAAATAAATAAAATCTTAAAAAAAAAAAAAAAAAGAGTGCCAAGGACCTTGTGTCTGGAGAAGGGGAGGTGGGGACAATGACGAGGAGAAGGAGGACCACATTAGGTCTCTGTGGCTTTGCTTTGAGTGACGCCTAGAGCTCAGGATAGCATTATTCCAGGGGCAGGCCTGCTCTGGCTTATTCTCCACAGATTGTTCTGCTCCTTGGGTAGAGAGTGAACTTCAGGATAAGGATGAAAATTGAGACACCAATTACATAGCTCTAGCAATCATTCAGACTAGAAAGGACGGTGACCTAGACCAGGTGGGTGGCAGTGAAAATTATGATGTCTTTGGATAGAATTTGTACTCAGAAGTATGAGGAAGATAGTGTTCCTTCTGTTCACTGCAATCATTTATACAGAGACATCTGGTGGGCAGAACGATGGAACGTCCCTATTCAGGCTCTGTGTAGAAGAATGCTGGATTCGAACTATCAGGTTCAATGGACCAGAACCTCTGTGGAACCAGAGGCCAGCACTGTCTCCAGCATTCCCTGTGCTCAATATATTACATAGGAATTGATAAAAAGTATCACTTTTCTAACCTATGTTACTGTGGCTTTAAATAATAAATTGGCGCATAAATACAGAAATAAGCATTATTGCCATACAAATTATGCTGGGACCCTCTATTTAGTCCAAGTTAGCTCAGTTTTGCCATTTGCTCACAAATTTAATTGCATGCCTTTTCTTTTAGCTTGATATATAAACACATCTCATGAATCATTGCACCATCAAATTTTCAAGTCACAACATATTAAGTTATATTCTCTTCTAAATTTTGTTCATCATCAAAGCAACTATTTCACCATACAATGTGCCTAGCTAAACTCTGATTTCTTTAGGTCACTTTGCATTTTCCATCTTTGCTAATGTTGTCACCATCCTTCATTACCTATCAACAGAAAATTGCATTTACTTGAAGCCTATTCTTTTCATCATATAATTAATTAAGAAGTTAATTAATATCAGGCATATTGTTGGCCCCTGTGACACTTCATTAAGTACTTCCTTCCCGAAGACGCTGTCATTTATTTGACTCATTATTAATGGTCTTTGAACTTCAGCTCCTTTTTATATGTGTCAAAACTCATATTTAACCCACACTGAATTAATTTTGTAGGTGAAACTTCATCTAAAGGTTATTACATTAATTATTGTTTAAAAGCCTTTTATTGTCTTTGGATATCTAGGTTGAGTTTGTTTTTGACCAACCTTAAATTCCAGACATGGTATGGTAGTCCAAAATTTGCCAGATACTTTCTTTTTCACCTGTTGCTGTCTATATATGGATAACATATATATGTATGCTACTCCTTGACTTTATAGAAACTTGACTTTAGTCCTATATATTTCTCTTTATATTTACATAAATATATATTTAATGTTAATCATTCCTCTTTACAGAATTCAAATCACTGGGAATTTGCCGCCGTGTTCTCTTTACTCCCCACACATATTGCCAACATCACTGTTGCACTAAAAATCATGCCTCCAGGTACCTGCTTAATCCCCTGACCCCCTGAGGCTGGGTGAAGGTCTCCCTTGTACCTTTTTTTTTTTTTTTTAAAGATTTTATTTATTTGATGGAGAGAAACATAGCTAGAGAGGGAACACAAGTAGGGGGAGTGAGAGAGGGAGAAGCAGGCCTCCCTCCAAGCAGGGATCCCAATGTGGGTCCCCATCCCAGGACTCCGGGATCATGAGCTAAAGGTAGACTCTTAATGAATGAGCCACCCAGGCACCCCTCCCCTGTATCTTCTAATGCCTCCTCACATCCACTGTCTTCAGAGTGTGTCTCTCCCACACCCCAAGACGTATCAGTGATGAATATTCCTCAAGCAAACCAGCAGACAGCAGACACCCCTTCCTGCTCTTTCCTGTGACTCCTTCTGGGTGGGACCTGCACGGGCCAGCCTCTGGGTGTAGGGAAATGGGTTGGATGTCAGCTCTCTAGAGCTGTTCCAACTTCTAAACATTTTTCCTGATGGAGTCTTCTGCTTTCCTAGAGGCACAGAGGGACCATTCTTCTCAGAGGCCTGCTACCTAATGGCAATCAGCCTATTGTGATGTGTTGGAAGCTTTCTCTTGGATTCAGATCTGACTGGCAGGATCCACATCTGACCAGTATTCTAGAGGTGGGACGCCCTGAGCAGCCTGTACACTCTTCTTCCCCAGGTTCATCCTCATTCTTTTCATTTTTTATTCAAGCACTGTATATATACATAAGTCCTTGGCTCATATATGTCCATCTTGAGGACTTGCACGAAGTGAATACAAGTATGCCTTTTCTCTCACCATGTTACCTACACTGCTGATCCACATTGCCAACATCCTCCATGCTACCATATGTAAAATAAACTCCTCTCTACTCATCTACTGAAACTCTGGGCTTTGACAGACCTAACATATCTTCTTTTGCCACAATAGAACAGTCAATTCTGCTGGCTTCTCTGAGGGCATGTGATCTCTGGTTTCCCTCCAAACTCTTTGGATCTTCTTTACTCTTCTCTGGGTGCTCTATCCCACAGTTAAATGTCACCACACTGCCATATTCCATCCAGTACCTTCATCTTCTTTCCCTTCTGTTCTCTACCTTGATTATCTTGGCCACTCTCTTGGTTTACTTAGTATCTGATGCCGATGCCCTGATTCTTCACTCTTAGATATACCCAGCATGTCTTCTTGGCCACCCTTAAGCATCCACACATGTCATGCCCCCAAAATAACTCTCTCCACCGGACCCTTAATTCTGAACCCATCCTTACCCAGTCTTCTCTAAATGAGTTCTTGAAAATGGAACTCCCGTCACTCAGTTGCATAAACCCCAGAGAAGTCATCCTTCATGACTCTTTCCTTCAGTCAGTTCTTCAAAAAGTCCAGTCATTCCCACATCTTAAGAATATCTTATTGGTTGTTATTTAAATTCATCTGACACTATAGTTTTCCAAATATGCCACCTCCCTTGGTGAATTGCTACAATAGCCTTCTTACTAGTTTCTCAATTTTCTCTCCTGTCTTTCTTAAACCTTCTTTCTACTTAGATAGCACAGCAATAGCAGTTGTTTTAGTCAGTGAATTGAACATGATGTTTCTACTTCAGTCCTTTAAGGAATGTCATTCTATTAATATAATCTAAAGTCTTTGTCGAGGCTTAGAAAGTCCTGCATTATTTGGCTCTTGATGAGCTCCATCTCAGAGCACTTCTCCTCCCTGGCTCATCTCTTGTGATGTGTCATGCCTTCGGATACTCCTCTTTTTTCCTTTTAAAACCTTTATCCACACAGTTGTCCATGTGTGAAACATTAGTTACATGGACCTTCTCAAGGTCAGTTTCTTCACATCTTTCATATATCAGCTTAAGAAACACACTATCAGGAAGTTCTTTTGCTGATTTAGACTCCCCCCATTATCTTTTATAGACCTTCTTTGTGGGAGGGTTATATTCCATACATGATAATTAAAATATCTGTGCTTTTCTGGTCTGTCTTCTTTTTATTACCTGTCACTCTTACAGAGTACAAACTTTGCAAGGCCAGAGGCTGTGTTTATCAAATCTACCATTGTGTTCCTCATGAGGGCTCCCTGCTCAGTTTATGGCACATGTAACTTAAAGAACTGTTTAAAAAATGCAGAAGAGTATTCTATAATTTTAGAGATGTAAAGGCTGAAATCCAGGGAAACTTAAGAAATAACTATGTACTAGTAAGATTTCCTGCACTTACCTAGTTAAGTGTGGTTAATCCTTTCTGAAGCTGTGGACATTTTATTCAGTTCAAACTTGAGGAGAGCAGACTTTGTACTCATCACCCTTCACAAGCTCTTTCGATTTTTGTAACCTGCATTTAGCTTTTCCTATTTTATGGAAATAGTCTTAAAGGAGTCAGGAATTCTTCAAGTGCATAGAGAGTGAGGAAATTACAGAATCAAACTTACAACATTGGTTTTCATGCTACTAAATTCAAGCTTTTAAACATGATTTGCATTGCCTCCTACTGATGGGAAACTACTAGGTCCCTGCATTTGTTTTCTAGTGCTGCTATGACAATTTATCATTAATAGGGTGACATAACAAAAGAGTTTAGAATTTAGAAATTAGAAACTTTAGAGTTTAGAATCCAAAATCAAGATGTTGGAAAGGTCATGCCCCCTCTGATGGTTCTAGAGAAGAATCCTTCCTAGATGTTTCCAGCTTCTTGTGGCTCCATGAGTTCCTTGGTATGCGGCCGTATCACTTCAACCTCTTTCTCCATCTTCTGTGCCCTCTTGTATTCTTCAAATCTCTCCTCATTGTAAACATGCTAGTTATTGGATGTAGGCCCATCCTAATCCAGTACAACCTCATCTTAACTTGATTACTTGACTATCTGCAAACACTCTATTTCCAAACAAGGTCATATTCACAGGTATACCAGACATGTCCTTTCGGAGGGACATAATTCAATAGATAGCAGACTCTTCAGAAAAAGGACAGATCGAAGAATGTGATCAATGCTTTAACGTGAACAACTCTACTCAAAGGAAGTTTCTTCAACCTGTTTGAGAGCCTTTCTGTTTCATCAGATACCAAACAGAACTCATGATCTATAGGCAGGTCCACCAATGTCATTCATTGATAGCATTGTCAAACTCCAGTCCAAGTGAGCCCTGGTACACATTATATAATAATAATAATAATAATAATAATAATAAGCTAATGAGTGAAACAAAAGATTTGGGCAAAACTTGTTTTCATTTCCTCAGTTGGTGTTCTTGAGAAATGACTCAATTGTCAATATGTGAGAATACCCATGTATACCCCCTAGTGGGAAGAAAAGCAACCTGAGGGGAAAGTGTACAGATCAGGATAAAAATCAACATCATACTCTTCAAAATCAAATCACAGAAAAATCTGGGAAATATTCAGGATCTCAGCAAGAAAGATTGCGAAACTTCATTGCTGTTGACTGAATAAAATGACCCAAAGCACAAAACAAACTTTTTGCAGCAGATGGAGTCAACTGAGTCAGGGGATTCGTCTAAATATTCAGAATATATCAAGTGCTATTTTTCTAACAAGTGGAGAAGCTAGCTGGATGGGAGTGCTCACCCTTCCCTCAATTCTTGACAAATATTAGGTCCAGAATCTGGTGACCTAGCTGTCATATTGCTGGGAGAAGAGGGCTCAGCCAAATAAGGAGACAGTGTATTAAAGTACGTAAAATGTCTAGAAAGAGCTGCCAATGTTAAGTAGGAACAAGATGAAAAGAAACACCTTTTTAATTATGTACATGTATTAAAGCCCAAAAGAAAGCAGCTTAGCAGGCTGACAAAAGTTAAACAATCCATTCTTTAAAAATATATATTCCAAGTAAAAGAAGAAGATTTTCAACAAGTCCCTTTTAATTTAAAAGTACTTAAAAAGTCATGAATTAAATAAAAACAAAGATGAGCGGGTGAAGCAACATCCAAGGAAAATTAAAGGAGAGATCACAATGGTAAGAAAATAATTTGAAGGCCAAGGCAAGCCATGAGTTCAGAATACCTTAGAAACTTTGAGACACACTCGACAAAGCTAAAAACCAAATCACTCTCATAGCTTGAGTTAATTCCCTCGAATAAGAGAAATCAAATAAAAAGATGAAAAATAAGGAGAAAATATTTTAAATGGCAGGTGAAGTCAATCCAGCATGAACTTAAGGTTTGAAGTCAAGAAAGGAATAACATGTCTTTAAAGTATAATAAAGAATCTTGTTCCTAAAACAAAGGAATAATTAGATGTAAAGTAATATACATCCATCTAATTGCTGGTCAACCAATTCAAAATTATGAGTTGGTGACTGAAGTTCAAGAATAAGCTCAGAATTCTTCAGACCTGCAACAGAAAGTCTGTTATGAGAAGAAAATACCCAGGCTAAGCTAAACTTTTCAAGGCACTTTGGATCCATCAAAAATCTCCCTCTTTTCCTAAGGCTTGTTGTCTGAGTGCTGCCATGGAAAATCACAGTGTTCTGATTGTTTCCATTGCCAGTTCTTTATGGGCAACCTCAGCTGGCCTTGGATGCATGAAGACAATCACTTCACAGTTATCTGACCATATGCATCTGCCTGCTCTTCCCACTTACAAGCATCACAGATTTTCTTGTCCTCAATCAGTCTTACTTACCGCACGTTTCTCTTCCCCCCTCTCTCTCCCAGAAGCTGATGATCATGTCATTTCACTCATAGAGGAAATTGGGACCAATAAAGTTTCAGTTACCTCCATTTTCTAGTTTTTCTGTATACTTGATGAAAGATGCCCATTGTCTCATTGAAGGACACTCTGCCTCCATATATCATTCCAGCATGTCTTTCTGGTTCCTGAATGCTTAGAGAGCAAAACCTTCCACACCCTTTCTCATCTGGCATGAAAAAGTCTTCCAATATTTCATTCCCATCATTCTTCCCCACACTGTGTTCCTCCCCACATTCTCCATACCCACATGAATGCATCCTCCAGCCAAACCAATTGTCCTAAAGATGCCTGAACAGGCTAATTATGTGTGCATACTCAGTCATATCCTTGAGTGTCCAACCCATATCTACTTCCATAATTTAACTCAGGAGGTCTTAACTCTATGAAAACCCATTTCATTTTTTTGGGTGGAGGTGTCCCTTTTGTTTATTAAGTTTTGATGACATATATACATATGACATGTATACAATTATACAATTGTACACATATATACAATTATAGAGTATTAGCTTTTACAATACATGACACATTTTTGTTTAAAAGTATGACCCCTCCTACTGATATTTAAAGTCCTTAGGAGCAATCTACTCCCTGTTCTTCTTTGATTTCCTGATATGCCTCATAGTGGAGACCACCTGAGGCAATCATTAGATCTTTATTGAGTTGAATGAACTGACTGAGTACAGGTAGGTTAAGTCATAGGGTCACATGATGTGTGAAATACCTACATTCCAAATCAGACCTCTCAGACTATAAAATAAGGGCTCTTTCCACTGTGCTGTATGATATCAGTGAATGGAAAGTTCTTCTTAATTATGTGGTTTTGTGTATAAAAGTAATTTAACTACAATTTTCAGAAAAAAAAATTGAAAACAAAAGGCATAAGGACAAAGGAACTCACTCTAGTGCAAAGTGGCTCAAGATCTCTACCATGTGTCAGTCACTAGTGGACACAATTAACTCTCAATTCAATGGTGGTTTTTATTTGATTTTATTCATGAAGGATATGGATCAGGGAGCTGGGGGTAGTATATGTTCACACACATTTCAATATCTTCCTGTAGGTAGTATACAGATGTTTTATTGTTCATAACTTGCAAAAGTATAATTTCAGTGAAAGCTCATATCATTGTCTATTGGGTTATTAAGCAATGAGATTTAAATCTCCATCTGATGGAAATGCAAGATAAGTTCTGAGTGGTACATGTCAGGACATTCAGAATATTCATTCAACAGAGATTGGCTTGCTGAAGAGATAAGAAAATGAACTCAAAATAATAAGGGATAAAATTCAAGGAATGTTGAGTACCTAATCACATTGCAAAAAGAAAGAATTATGGATCATTTCACAATTGTAACTGATTTATCAGAATTAGATGATAATGCTTCTTTTTTCTTTTATGATTTTTGGTGAATAGCTCACATTTTTCATTTATTTCCTTATATTTTTCCTCCCCTCATAATCTTTTTATTACTGAATATTCTTGTCAGCTAAAAAGTGGGAAGTTGATTGTTTTTTTCTGTTGCAAAAGACTGATGCTTTCATGGAGAGTTTGTTTTTAAACAATTTTTGCTTATTATCCAATTCTGACCCTATATTTGCAATGAAAAGGAGATGTGAGGGCTGAATGTAGATTTGTCCACTAGACTTGAGAATCAGTTCACTAAGGATTTCATCAAAGCTAGGTTTTCCCCCCACATGCTTTCACTGTGATATCTCAAACATTTGTGAACACTTTCAAGCTCTGATTTCTTTAAAGCTGTTAAAATATTATCTCCCACACAGAGTTGTCATGCAGATTGAGATACAGACAGATGGAAGAATAGCAAAAACAAGACACCTCCTGGGGCTCCAGTGAAAGTCTGAGCCCTAGTGGCTTAATGTGAACAGCATTGGTTTAGAAGCAACAAGCCATTGGTTTGGTTTCTCACTCTGCCATTTACTTCCTGTGTGTCACTGAGGTTATATATGAAACAGATGAAATATATTCATATCTCTTTATTCATTCATTCATTCATTCATTTTGTTTTGTTTACGCTCATCTTTAAAATGCAGCTATTAGTAACACTGTCAGAGTGTTCAATCTAAAGCACTGGGCACAAAGGTTTGCACATACAAGATGTTCATCAAATACTACATTTATCTCTATTAAATCTTGTTTACTCTTAAAGTTCCTATGCTAACAGTGCATTTTCTAGACTGTTCAAGAAAATTCACATTTTCGTCTTATTAGTGGTGTATACTGTTTAAAAAGTCCTGTGTATGCTTATAAATGTCTCTTTATAACAACATTCACAATATAAATTATTTGAGAAGAAAATAATGACTTTGAATAAATGAAAGAGATGTTTAAGCCTGATTTTGTTAGTAATAGTGAAATACCTCTCCCACAAGTGCTCCCTACACAGTTACTGAATAAATGAATAGCGAAGACTTACACACATCCAAATCGCACATTTTTATTATTTTGGGGAAAGGGTTAGAAAGCTGGTAAGTAATCATTTTATTCTTCAGCTGTGGAGAGGACCCTGAGCTGACCTTACCCTACTAGCTCATAATGTCAAAAGGATGATCCAATAAAAAGGAAAGAACAAGTTCATTCTGACTAAACTTACAATGCTCATGCTTAACTAACACAGCAGTTTTACACTTACTTGATTATCACACTCATTACTAGTTTCTGAAGTCTACCAGAATAGGAAATATGATATTCATGATATTCACATCCTGTGTGATGTTTGGACCATACTCAGGAGATGCTGTTTCACAAACATATGAAATAATTCATAGATATGTAAATGCATGAACTAATAAGTTAAATACTTATTTGGGGCTTCTGTATACCAGTCTCAGCTCTTTAAGCAAATACAAAAAGTCTCCATGTGCTTTGAACACACTCTTGTGCAGAATGGCTCTTTTATAACCATCCTCATTATAAAGTCATTTACAAACTACATTCTACATTTACTTCCAGATAAAAGGAAGGCAGATTTTATGCTTGACCATTCAGAAAAAGTAAATGAACAGATGATCATAATTGCATCATCTTTTTCCTACAGAATAGATATTTGATAGTATTTCGCTTAAGTACGACCTTCTGAGGTTTATTAAAGAAAGATCTTTACAAAGTAACGTTAAGATCCTAAGTTGTCAACTCAAAGACCTGTTTCATTCGTAGACTTCACTATCGCCTAGACTTTTTCTTCATTCTTTCATTGAATTGATTGCAATTAAGGACCTGGATATATTATGCATATTGGTTATCAATATATCAGGTGAGTTGAGAAGTACTACCCCTATACCTAATTGGTATCATACAATCACCAGAAACTAAATTTAGTTAGAACACTATTGACTTCTCTAATGGGTTTTGTTTTTATTAACTGTGCTTTGATGGTATTATTCATGAGATAACCTATAGGGTTGATTGGCCAAGTTTAAGTATTTCTAACGAGAATTGTGGTATAGATTTACACCTTATTCCTTAATTAAAACCCCAGTGTCTTTGGGGCCCAGCAAAATGCCCACATGAGAAATTATCTTCCCCAGATTTTCCAGTAGTTCAGGACACTTTTGGATACCATTGCTGACTACTGAGATAATACCTAGGACAAGCCACAGGCTAATTAAGTCTTGTTTCTCAAATAGCTTTACTTGGAAGATTTCACAGTAGATGTCAGTCAAACCCACAATTTAATTCCGAATACATAGCTTTTAAATCTACATTTTTGGTATAATTGTAGAGTCACATGCAATTGTGGGATAACAGAGATTCCATACAGTAACACCCAATTAGCACCCTAAGTAGTATCTTAAATGTCTGCACATTAAAATATCATCATCACAATATTATCATTGATGTAACCCAACAACCTACTTCCGACTTCATCAGTTTTACACATACCCACTTGTGTGTGTGCGTGTACATTTATTTTTATGCAATTTTGTCACACATGCAAATTTGTGAACCATCAACACAATCAAGATACAGATTAGTTCCATTTCAAAGATATTTCATGCTATCATTTTATAGTTACGGTGACTTCCCTTCCTTCTCACCTCCCTAATCTGGCCATCACTAAACTGTTCTCCGATTTTATAATTTTGTCATTTTAGAAATGCAGGTAAAAGAAATCATACAGTGCATAAGCTCTTGATATTGGCTCTTTCCCCCAGAGCAATCCTCTTGCGGCCCATCCCAGTCGTTGCATATCTCAATAGTCCATCCCACGCTACTGCTACACAGTGCTCCATGCTCTGGAGTCCTATAGTTTTGCTTAATTGCTTGCCACTTGAGGGACATTGGCTTGCTTCCACTTCATGGTTATTAAAAATAAAACTGTCAGAAATATTCTATATATGTTTCACTGTGTAAAAATAAATTTTCATTTCCCTGGAATCAATGTCCTGGTGTACAATCTCTAGATCATCTGGTAATCTTACATTTGGTTTCGTAAGAGACTGTTATCCTCCTTTTCAAAGTGAGTACCACTTTATATCCCCACTGGCAAAGATTGAGCGTTGCAGTTTCAACACGTCCTCACCAGGGTGTGTTGTTGTTATTATTAGTTATTCTGGGAGGTATGTAATCATATCTCAATGTGCTTTGAATTTGCATTTCTCTAATGACTAATGATTATAAACATATTTGCATATGCTTATTTGCCATCTGTATGTTCTTTTTGGTGAAACATCTCCGTATCTTTTGCCCACTTTCTAATTGTTCTTGTCATTGAATTTTAAGGTTTTTATGTATTCTAGATACTAAGTTTTTGGTCAGATATGTGATTTGCAAATACTTTCTCCTAATCTGTAGTTCACATATACTTTCCCAGAACAAATATTCTTTACTTACATGCAGTCTCATAGATTAATTCTAACTCTTAAGATTGTGCTTTGATATCAAGTCTAAAATCTCATCACTTAGGGCAAGATATCAAAAATTTACTCTGAGAAACACAGCTAGAGAGGGAACACAGCAGGGGGAGTGAGAGAGAGAGAAGCAGGCTTCCCGCCAAGCAGAGAGCCTGATGTGGGGCTTGGTCCTGGAACTACGGGATCATGACCTGAGCCAAAGGTAAACACTTACTGACTGAGCCACCTAGGTATCCCCTTGACAAATTTTCTTGCTTTGAAGCCTACTCTGTCTGAAATTAATATACATATTCCTACTTTCTCTTATTGTTAGCACATCTTTTCCTATCCCTTTTTCACCTATATGTGTCTTTGTATCTTGAGTAAGTTTTTCAGTCAACATAGAGTTGAATCTTGTGGATTTGATCCACTCACAATATGTCATTTAATTGGTATATTTGGACTATTTATGTTTAAGGAATTTTTTATATAGTTGGGTTTATATCTACCTTGCATATTACTGTTTTTTATTTGTGTTTGTTCTTTGTCCTATTTTTGTCTTCCACACTTTTCCTACTTTTTGTGGTTATGATTGATCATTTTGTATGATTTCATTTTCTTTCCTTTATTAGTATATTATTTTTTATTTTTACTTTTTGAAGTGGTTGGCCTCAAGTTTGCAATATATATTTATAACTGATCTAAGCCCACTTTCAAATAATATTATACTGCTTCACAGGTAGGGCAAGTATCTTATAATAATGAAATATTTCTAATTCCTTTCTTATGTTCCTTTTATATTTGCTGGCATTCATTTCACTTACACATAGGCATATATGTACATACGCATACATAATCATATACATGGATGATATCATTTTGAACAAATTATTATATATTAACTCAATTATGGAAAAGGAAAACAGAAATTTTTATTTTATGATCTCCAGTGCTCTTTTTTCTTCATACAGATCTGATTTCTCTGTCTCTGAGGAACTTTTTAAATTTCTTGCAAAGCAAAGCTACTAGCCAAGAAAAAACCCAAAAAACAAAAAACAAAAAGACCAAAACTCTCAAATTTGTTCTTTTCTTTTAAATATTTATTTATTTATTTTAGAGAGAGGGAGAGAGAGAGCACAAGAAGGGGGAATGGCAAAGGGAGAGGGGGAGAAGGAAAGAAGCAGACTCTCTGCTGAGCATAGAGACCTATGTGGGCCTAGATCATGACCTGAGCCAAATTAAGAGTATGTCGATACCTTAACTGACTGGGCCACGCAAGGGCCCCTCTCCTTTTCTTTTAAAGGATAATTTTACAGGTATAGAATTCTGGGTTGATGTGTTTTGTTTTGTTTTATTTTTTTTCCTCTCTCTCATTACTTTAAATACTTCATTCTGTGTTCTTGTTTTCATAAATTCAATGGAGTTGTTAGATGCAATTCTGATTTTTGTTCCCCTAAAAAAGTGTTTCCCCCTTCAGGTTCTTTGAAGATATTTCTTTTTAAAGATTTTATTTATTTATTTGACAGAGAGAGAGATCACAAGTAGGCTGAGAGGCAGGCAGAGAGAGAGGAAGCAGAGAGAGAGGAGGAAACAGGCTCCCTGCCAAGCAGAGAGCCTGATGTGGGCCTCGATCCCAGGACCCTGAGATCATGACTTGAGCTGAAGGCAGAGGCTTTAACCCACTGAGCCACCCAGGTGCCCAGAAGATATTGGTATTTTTTATCTTTGATTTTTTGCAATTTGAATATGATACACATAAGTAGAGTGGTTTTTGTTTTCTTTTGTTTTCTTTTGTTTTATTTTGTGGCATTTATTGTGTTTGATGTTCTCAAGTCCCTGACTCTGTGGTTCATGGCTAATGATTTGGGGCTGTTCTTTGTAATTCTTCCTTCAAATATTTCTTTTGTTCCTTTGTATCTTCTTTTTCCTTTTGATATTTCTCTTACTCACATGTTATACTTTTTGGAGTTGTCTCACAGTTCTTGGATAAACTTTTTGTTTTTCAGTCTTTCTTCCCTTCACTCTCCATATTTGAAAACTTCTATTGACATTCTCAGGCCAAGATTCTTTCCTCAGATATTCCCAGTCCACTAATGAGCCAGTCAAATGCATTCTTTATTTCTATAGTATTTCTTTTTAGCTCTTCCAGAGATTTTCATCTCTCTGCTTACATTGCCCATTTCTTCTTACTTGCTTGTGTATCTTTTTCCTTAGAAGCCTTAGTATCTTAATTGAGGTTGTTTTATAGCCTCAGTCTTATAACTCCAGAATCCCTATCATATCTGAATTTAGTACTGATGCTTGATTTCTATCTTTAAACTGTATGTCTGGCCTTTTAATGCCTCATAATTATTCTGCTAATTGACAAACATACTGTACCTGCTACTACTTCCTTCAGTGGTTTCTGCTCCAGTAATTTATGATTCTCTGTATCTGCTTGTCTTTCTCTAATTTGGGGGAATGTGGTTCACCCTGTTACCTTACTTGTCAGCTGAATCTTAGAATAGTTGCTGATTATCATCTCATTGAGGTTTTGCTTTTTCTTAGAATAGAGTGATGGCATGTAACATCATAACATCCCATTAAAACCTGAAAGCCCAGGGATGCTTAGGTGGCTCAGCTGGTTAAGCAATTGCCTTTGGCTCAGGTGCAATCCTGGAGTCCCCAGTATCGAGCCCCACATCAGGTTCCCTGCTTGGTGGGAAGTCTGCTTCTCCCTCTCTCACTCCCACTTCTTGTGTTCCCTCTGACTGTATTTCTCTCTGTCAAATAAATAAATAAAATCTTAAAAAAAAATTAAAGCCCTTAGTATATTAATTATATTTTTAATTGTTAGTATGATAGTTTTAACCTTTTACTATGTATCTAACTCTAGTTCTGATGCTTGTTCAATCTCTTTAAACCATGGTTGTTGTTGTTCTTGCTGCTGTTGTTGTTGTTTAAATCTCTCAGTTTTAGCATGCCTTATAATTTGTTCTTGATAACTGGACATTATGTACTAGGTAAAAAATAATTGCAGTAAATAGACCTTTAGGAATTTAGTAGTAAGCTGTGGAGAGAAGAAGCATTTTACAGTTCTCTGAGTAGGTCAGCCTTTTGGTGAACCTGTGAGCCCAGACTTTGTGACTATGATTTTTTTTGTTTTTATTCCACAGCCTTTACTCCACATTTTAGGTGGGACAGGATGGCTAGAAGGGGATGAATATGGGTCTTTCTCTTACCCCCAGTAAGTTAAGCTCTGATAAAATCCAAGAAGGTTAGGCTCTTATAAAATAATTTCTCCTGATGGCAGACCTTGTTAAGAACAAAATGTTCTGGAGTGATTCAAAATGGTGACTCTTACCTTCTGTCTGTCTCCCCATATAAGTGATTTTTTTAAATGCCCTGTATATTTTGAATATTATATCACAGAAATCTAGATCCTATTTAATATTTCATATTTTATATTTAGCAGTGAGTCCCTCTGTTAAGGTGTAGTGAGAGACTGGTGGGGTGCATGTTGAGCTTTCTGCTAGGCCTACCAAAACTGCTGCAGCAAAAGTGGGACATTGATTCACATTGCTCATTGCAGATGAATGGATGAATGTGAATGCCTCCCACACCACCACCTGGCCCCACAAATACCAGTTAGAGGGAACATGGTGGACTGATTCATACTTCTCGCTGCTAGTGTTGGGGCAAAAGCTTAGGGTCCTTTGCCCCAGTAATACCAGTGGAGATGAAGGTGAAAGTGGGTTGCCAACTAGCCCCACCTCCCATGACATTTTAATTTTATTGATTGTTGGATAGGTCAGAGGCTCAACTTTTCCCTGAGCTCTGCTGATACCAAGGGTGGAAGGGAAATAGTGTTCATTAGTCCTGCCTCATACTGCCTCATTTCAGACTTCTTGCTGCTGGGTTGTAGGGAGATTCATCTCCCACCAAGCCCCAGGGATTCTTAGGGGGAGGGACTAGGGATGACTAGCCTTGCCTTGCACTGAGATGTCTTGTTGCCACAAGGAGGGGGTGGAAGCTCAGGTTGCCACTGGGCTCTGCTGACCATTGCTGGTGGGGAATCAGATCATTGCTTACTTCTGCCACACATGCATGGGTTATCAGCTCCCCCTAACATCTTACCGACTTGACTTCCACAAGTGAATCAAAGCTTTCCCTGGATAGGGCTTGGAAGATCATCTTCTCAGCAATGCTGATGCTATTATGTTGAGGGAGTTGGAGAAGTATTGGTTTCTACTGATTGGATGATGAAAGGCTAGGAATCTGTTCACTGTCGATGACAGCTCTGGAGGAAGAAATAAGAGGACTACTATCTGTTCCCTTGGGTCAGGGTCCTGGGGTGAAAAACCAGTTCCTAGATGAAACCATGGTAATAGTAATGGGCAGTTTTTCATTAGTGTTTGGATGAGATAAGGTGGATATTGCCCAAAGGGTTACTTGTTCTTCTGCACCACTGTTTCCAAGTTCTTTAGCAGGAGAGTATAGACTTTTCGTGGCATTTTTTTTTCCTATTCCTGTTGTGGGATCTAACGTGGAGGCTTCTTAGGTGCCATATCTATTATATTTGGGAAGCGAAAAGAAAACCCATTGAATATTTGTGTTGGTCCTCAAGTCCTGAGGCCCCTAAGTGACTGCTTTCTTCTTTCCACCTTTCAGTGTATTCTTATGTCTGTTTGTTAGGTTATATTCAGGGATTTTTAGTTATAAGAAGAATTTAGTAAGTAGTTCTTGATAAATTTTTGATAATTTCTCCTAGTGATATCTGAATTTTGGAGAATTTACACACATTTTAAAATGTTACTTAAAAAACGCATTTGGACAAAATGCAAAACTAGAACTTTATTTATAACTATAATCCCATAAAAGAAAGCACTAGATAATTCACTGTAAACATGAAAACTTCATAGTAACATTAATCACAGGGATTAAAATATCCATTCTTGGAAGGACAAAGGTAAAGAGCAGGGAAGCATGGAGCATTGGAGATATTTGAGGTAACAAAGAAAGCTGGTGCATGTGGAACAATGCCATAAACATGCACTTCAGAATCACATAGAATCTGAACTTGAATTTCTCTTCACTTCTGCTTAATTAATTCCTTACATGCATTTTATTATACCCTTTAATTCAATCTTTTCATTTGTCCAATAAAAATAATTATTCAAGGCAGTTTGCACATAGTAATGGTTTCTTTTTCAAATCCATACAGTCAACAGGAATTTTCTGTTTCATTATAAGGAAAAAAAATGGTTGAGCTTTGGTTTAATGTCTTGCCCTCACTTCATCTCTACCTTCCACCTCCACTCAGTGTTATTATGGGCTGCGGATTCTTGGCAGCAGCTCTGCTTGGCAACCAGCACTACAAGAGAGGGGAGAATGTAAATATGTGAAACATCTTCCTAAAACATGAAATTGCACCACACATTAATTCCTGTCCAAGACCCTCCCCGCAACCAGTTTGGGAATAAAAAAACATCTTGTGTTTTATAACTACATTTAGTATTGCAAAAACATGCAACTCTATAAAAAAAAAAAAAAATGTGTGCTGCAAAACCCTTTCTTTAATAGTTGTCTCATGCTGTCCAGGAAGCTGAGTCACAGAACTGATAATAAAAGCAGAGCTAGGCTCATTTCCAGTAACTTAACGAGTTTTCTGAGCAGCTATGATGAGCTAAGTATCCTTAAATGGGGAGACAGAGTTACTTTGAAAACCTATGCTGATTTTTATCTTCTGACTAGCTGTCTGTGGTACACACCAACACCTTTTCTCAGATGCTGCCTTCATAGCATGTAAATTATGACCACTGAAAAAGTGCATTTACTCATAATGTTACTTGTTTTCCCATTTTTCAACAAGCCACCCTGCATCTAATATTGGGATGGTTTTGAATAATCACCTACAGGTCACCTGACAAAGCTACAGTTGTTACATTATTACCAATGGCAAAGACATTTCTTTTTCAAATCCTTTTGTGGTCTAACACTCTTTCTCCTTCCCTTAAAAATGCCCAAACATAAAAAGGAACAATAAATACTCCAGGCTATAATAAAAACTTAATTTGCTCATTCTAAATGTAAATTTACATAGATTGCTGAGATAAAATTGGCAGTTTAATTATAGATTGCAAAGGAAGAAGGCCATATTTCATTGAATATTTCCAAGTTGTTGCATTTAAATGGCACTACACATAGAGGAATCCAATCAGTCATTCCTGGAGGCTTATGATCTTGGATAAATGTGGAAATTCACACTTCTAAATAATTAGTTTAAGTATCATTAAGCCTTTTAAAATCCATTTATGCTTATTATAGTTTACATATTAAAATGTATTTACTGAGGTTTTGGATTATTTCAAGTGTGAGAGAAAAAGGCCAGGCAATAGATTAGAAATATATTAAGCTACAAGAATCTCAACTGATGCAAACTTCCAACTGCCCACCTCTCCAATTTTGTTGCTTTTTGCTTGTCCCTGTGGCCACTCTTCTATTGTGCCTGAGCATAGACAGAGTATACTCTAATAAAGTCTATATTGCATCTGAACACTTGGGCATTTATTGTTCAACACCTGAAACATGAAGAAAAACTCCATGAAGGGGTTTTTAAATAAAAAGCACTAAATATAGCTGAGGATCTGCTCCAAGTGATTGTGGTTCGCTTACGTAACAAAGTCTATGTTCCTATTTGTGGGAGTGCAGAATCGATGATGTCCTTTGAAACTGAGTCACCTCTGGATCAAACTGACATCTGGGTGAAAATTGCTATTTCACTTCTTCCAACTTTTGCAGAAATATCCAAGAAAATCAAAAAATAGTAAAGCTCACAAATTTACAATTTTAGACTGAAGATGTTTAGATTAAATTAATGTTTTGCATAAGATAGATAGAAATAAGTTAATAAAGCTTGTTCAGTCTTTAATTCATGAAAAAACATATCTTACAGAAAAAGTGATAGCTAGAATATGAATTGTATATGCCCATCATGAATGCTCCGATCATGAAATTTGAGATTCCTTTAGTACTCAAAGATGTTACCTTTAGGTAACTCAGAACACTTAAAGGGATTCACATGTGAAAATTGCTTTTTATATCAATACGAAGATACTGTTTACCATTTTTGCTGTGCTGATCTTTTCTCTGATGTTACAAAAACAATGGTTAGAGCACCTTAGCACAAACCATGACAATGGAAACAAACTACAAGTTGTCAATAGTTTCTTAGTTGCCATCTACTTGGAATTTTAAATAGAGACTTTCAGAGGTAGCCAGTATCTATCAATAGATGGATAGATACTGAAGATGTGTATATATATACAGGAAATAGTACTCAGCCATAAAAAGAATGAGATCTTGCCATTTGCAACAACATGGAGTTAGAGAGTATCGTGCTAAGCAAAATAAGTCAGCAGGAAAAAAAAAATCCCATATGATTTCATTCATATGTGGAATACCAGAAACAAAAGAAATGAGGAAGAGAAAAAAAAGAAATGAGACAGGCAAACTAAGAAATGACTTTTTTTTAAAGATTTTATTTATTTATTTGACAGAGAGAAACACAGCCAGAGGGGAACACAAGCAAGGGGGTGAGAGAGGGAGAAGCAGGCTTCCCGCCAAGCAGGGAGCCCGATGTGGGGCTTGATCCCGGGTTTTCGGGATCATGACCTGAGCTAAAGGCAGTGGCTCAATCAACTGAGCCACCCAGGTGCCCCAAAATGTCTCTTAACTAGAGAACAATCTGATGGTTGCCACAGGAGAGGTGGGTAGGGATATTGGTGAAATAGGTGAGGTGCATCAAGAGGGCAGTCATGATGAACACTTGGTATTTTATAGAAGTGATAAATCACTAAATTCTATACATGAAACTAATATTGCACTATATGTTATGTAGCTGGAGTTTAAATAAAAATTTTAAAAATACATTGATCTTCTTAAAGCAATGAAAGTTCTTTTTTTTTAATTTTTAATTATCCCTATTTGAATGTGCTTTTTATGTATTTGTTGTAACAAAATTGGGACTACATATAAAACACTTCTGTGACACAATATTTATCTCAATGAAAAACACATGTAGATTGAGTTGTCCACTAAACAAGGTGATTTTTTCAAAGAATGACATTTTTTATTGAAATAACAAATGGCATAAAAGCTAACATTATTCAGACTTGGACATTCAAAATGAATTTTCCTGAAAATACCATGAGACTATAAATCCTAGGGAAACAACTAACAGTATTTGTTGCCAATGATAAAATTCTAGATTTCAAAGGAAAATATTAGAATTTTTCACATTTTTCATTGGCCACCATTAAATAAACACTATCCAAAAATTTATAAAGATTTTTCTTCCAAGTTTATTGAGATACAACTGTCATACAACAGTGGGTAAATTAAGGTGTATATCAAGATGATCTGATTCACTTAATTATTACAAAATGATTACCAAAATAGGGTTAGATACTGTTAAGATAGCCATACCATCCAAATTGTTCTAGAGATTCAAAGCAGTTCCCATCGAAGTCCTAACAATGACTTTGCAGGGAAAAAAAAAATCCTTAAATTGATATGGAATCTCTAGGGACCCTAATTAGCCAAAAAATACCTAATAATAAAAAAAAAAGAGAACAAAGCTGGAGAGCTCACAATTCCTGATTTAAAAACTTACTACAAAGCTATAGTAATCAAAACAGTGTGGTATTGGCACAAAGACAGACATGTAAACCAATAGAAAAGAATAGAAAATAACCATTAAAAATATAGTCAAACAATTTTTGACAAGGATGTCAAGATATTCAGTAAGATAATTTCAGTCTTTTCAACATGTGATGGCAGGAAAATTTCATATTCACATGCAAAAGATTGAAGTTGGACTTTTACCTAAAACTGCATACAATAATTAACTGGAAATGATTCAAAGACCTAAATATAGCAAGTAAAACTATAAATCCAGTAGAAGAAAACATAGGGAAAATATTTTATGACACTTAATTTCACAGTGATTTATTGAATATAGCCACAAACACAGGCAATAAATTAAAAATAGACAAATCGGACTTATAAAATTTTTTTATAAAAAACACATCCAAGGATAATTTCACCAGAACGAAACTTACAGAATATGAGAAAATATTTGCAAGTTATATATTCTGATATCCAAAATACATAGACATCTTCTTATAGTCAACAAGACACAAACAACCTGATTCAAAGATGGGCAAAGGACTAGACTAGACATTTCTCAAAAAAAGATATGTAAATGGTCAATGAACATAAGAAAACAAGCTCAACACCATTAACCATCAGGGCAATATAAATTAAAGCCACATCAAGATACTACTTCACATTCATTAAGATAGCTACTAGCAATCAATCAATAAAACCCAAAAATAGCAAGTGTTGGTGAAAGTGTAGAGAAATCGGAACACTTATAAACTATTGTTAGGAATGCCAAATGGTGCAGCCACTGCAGAAAACAAAATGGTATCTTCTCAAAAAAATTAAAAGTAAAATTACCATATGGCCCAACAATTTGAGTTCTGGATATATTCCCTGAAGAACTGAATGCATTGTTTCTAAGAGATATTGTCAAAAACAGGTTACAGCAGTATTATTTATGATAGCTAAAACATGGAGGCAACTCAAGTATCCACTGACAGATTAATGAATAAGCTAAATGTGATATATAAATACAATGGAAGTTTAATTCAGCCATAAGAAGGAAGGAGTTCTGGCACGACAATATGAATGACTTGTGAAGATTATATTCTAAGTGAAATAAGGCAGTCACAAAGACAAATATTGTGTGACTTCACCTATAGGAATTACATAAAGAGTTCAAAATCAGAGATGGAAAGCAGAATGATGATGACCAGAGTCTGGGGAAAGGTAGAAAGAGAGAGCTATTATTTAATGGATATAGAGTTTTAGGTTTCCAAGATGAAAAAAATGTTCTGGAGATGGGTGGTGGGTGATGGTTGCATGTGAGAATTCATAGTGTCTGGCTTGGTAAGATTTAATAAACATATGTGTTCCTGGATGAAACTAGTTGAAAAGAAAAGTAGGCGTGTCCAGAAAACTGGGCCCCCTTTAAGATTTCTGGGCTGGAAACAGCCCAATCCTTCTTACGTCACAATGCACTCATCCAGGGAGTGAGTGTTTGACTTCAGAGAAACGTTTGTTTTTGGAGGACATGGGGACAACTTGTTCTACTCACAGGAGACTCACTATTCCAATGTCTTGATTATGAGAGCTTCACAGGCCTCCTTCTTCTTTTTTTTTTTTTCCTTATTCCCTTGTATTGATAACATTCACAATAAAGATGGAGGCAGAGTCTGGCTCAGGACCTTTCTTTCACCACTAGAGCATCTGGTCCCCAGACCCTCTCATTTCTCCTACTAATGTGTCAGGACTAGTCTTTTCATTCACCACCTCAAGGTTTTCTGGCCAAACTCAACAGTTGCAGCAAAGTAAATGCACTTAATGTCATTGAACTGTATACTTAACAATGGTTAAGATGGGGAATTTCATGATGTATATTTTACCACAATAGAAAAATGATAGGGGCGCCTGGGTGGCTCAGTTGGTTAAGCGACTGCCTTCAGCTCAGGTCATGATCCTGAAGACCCGGGATGGAGTCCCACATCGGGCTCCCTGCTGCATGGGAAGCCTGCTTCTCCCTCTCCCACTCCCCCTGCTTGTGTTCCCTCTCTGGCTGTGTTTCTCTCTGTCAAATAAATAAAATATTTTTAAAAATATGATAAAAAGTAAAGCTATAATATTAATATAAAACAGACACATGACTATGTAACTCTAGAGGTAAAAGAGACTTTTCTGATAACTAAAGTTAAAACAAGAAAAGTATAGAGATATTGACTATAAAAAATGTATTTTCTACATATCAGAATATACCTATCCTTTGTATAGAAAATTTCTACGAATAAGTTAATACATGCCTTCACAAAAATAAGCAAACATCCATATGTGAAATGCTCAAAATCGCTCAATGCAATCCTTTAACAATAGCAAATACTCAGAGAAAAACTCAATGTTCATCAATAATAATTAGAAGACAAATCATGCTAGAGCATTTTAATATATGTTTTACTCTTTAAAAATAATGTTTCTATTAATAGATGTTGCTATGACCTAAAATTCATAGCTAAGTAAAACATGCAATCTTTTTTTTAAAAGATTTTATTTATTTATTTGAGAGAGAGAGTGAGTGAGAGAGAGCATGAGAGGGGCGAAGCTCAGAGGGAGAAGCAGACTCCCCACGGAGTTGGGAGCCCGATGTGGGACTCGATCCCAGGACTCCAGGATCATGACCTGAGCTGAAGGCAGTGGTTTAACCAGCTGAGCCACCCAGGTGCTCCAAATATGCAATCTTGAAACAGTGTGTTAAGTATAAAGAATAAAAATACATAAAAATACTGTATAGAAAAAAAATAAGATATATAGAACAGGTTAACTTTAGCTTTCTCGAAATATTGAGATTATGTCATTCACCTTTCTCTTTTTCTTTATTTTACTTTTACATTGTATTTATCAACACAAAAGTGCTATTTTGTGATAAGAAAATGCCAAAAAGATTATATTTAATTAAAAAATTGAATTAAAGCAGATGCAATTTGGCTTCCCAAGAAGTTATTATGAAAATTCAACTGTATTATGGTTTCTTTTGTTCCGGGTTTTTCCATAGAAACAATGTTATTTCATATGCATTTTCTAATTGTTGCATTTATATTTAAGTGACTTTTGAAGATGAGATTAATTGATTGTTCCTCTAGGCAGATTTTTTTTGAAAGTAACTAAGTGGAAGGAGGTTTCAACCTTCATATTCAGGTATTGATATTTATTTTAAATTTAAGTGAAGTAATTGTAAATACCTATATTTTGACTACATTTATCATGCTGGTCTTTCACTGTTCTTATCTAAATACTTGTTTGGTAGCCACTTTATTGTTCAACAGATTGCTTCAAGTGAAAATAAAGGAAAACCCCATAAAATTTAGCATTGTTTATTAGATCTTGTTAACACATTTTAAACTATTAGGAGAAAAAGTCTAACTATTTTAAAATTCTATCTTTGTATTCAATATTATAAGATATAACTGGAAATAATATACTGATATGCTATATACTGGGGGAAAAAATGAATGAGTCAGAAATATTTCCAAAATTCACTGCTTCCCAAACTTTGTTTTGTGGAATCCTAATATTTGAGGGAAGGCTAATAGGTTTCATTGGGATGGAAGAGAAAGAGGTCTTCTGTTTTGCAGTCTCTGAGAAAACGTACAGCAAATTGTAGTGACTGAAAACAATCATTCTGTTATATTTATGGTTTCATGGGGGAAGCATTTGGTAGGGTTCAGCAGGCTGATTCCTTTGCTCCATATGTCGTCATCTGAAGTCACCCTGTAATTTGAAACTATCATATGGGATAGTGTGCAATCCCCAAGGCAGCTTCATTCAGATGCCTGACAACCTAGCTTGGAGAGCCTGAAAGTTGGGTTCAGTAGTGACCATGTTACTTGAACACCTACATGTGGTATCTTTGCAGTGGAGGTGTGGACTTAAATCTCAGGACTCCCTGAACGTTATTTTAAGTGTGGAAGTTATAAACTTTTTGTGAGATAACCCTGTATTCCATCATTCTGTGACATTGCAATAATCAAGCTTGTCACTAAGGACAACCCAAACTAAGAGAGGAGAATTAGATTACAACTCTTAAGGAGAGAAGTAATAAAACATTTGTGGTCATCTTTAGCCCATCACAAGGAAGGTTTTGGTTGAGAATTCTGATTTCCTAATTTGAGGTTTCTTAGAAACATTAATACTTGTGTAAGACGCTGTAGATTGTCAAGTCGTTGTTGATATAATGTCACTTGCTTAGACTTCTTCAAGAAAAAATGACCTTTTTCTTAACCTTCCCTGGAATCTTTTCTCCTTTAAGTGTACTTTCTAAATATTACTTTTAATACTCTTGGTTATCGATACTCCTTTCTACCCAGATATCCGTCTAGTTTCCATTCCCAATTATTTATTTATGCTGTTTTAAAATTTTATGAGTGAATATTTGCTTGTATAAATTGCTTTTTAAAAACAGCTGTTGGGATGCAATTCACATGTCATATAATTCACCCACTTAAAGTACGTAATGCAATTGATCTAATATATTCACAGATCTTTGAGACCATCTCCACAGTCAACTTTAGACTTTGATCACCTCAAAAAGAAACACTACACTCTTTATCTACTGCTTTTCTACTCCAAACCCAATGCAACCCTAAACAACCACTAATATACATCTCTAGAGATATCTGTATTATATACCTTTTGTTTGAATGGATTCATACAGCATGTGGTCTCTTTTGATTGGCTTCTTTCACTTAGTATGTTTTCAAGGTTTCATCCAGATTGTAGCATGGATCAGCAGTTCATTTTGATTGGAAAATAACATTTCTTTGTACGGATATACTACCTTGTTTTCCGCTTGTTCACTGATGGAAAATTACATTGTTTCCATGGTGCCATTATTAAAAAGTAATGCTGCCATAAACATTCATATATGCATTTTTATGTGAACATATGTTATCATTTATCTTGGATATATACCTAGAAATGGATTTTCTAGGTTATTTGGTAATACTATGTTTTATTGTTTGAGAAACTACCAGTTGCATTATTTTACATACCTACCAGCAGCGTATGAGTTATTCTGATTCCTCTAAATCTTCACCAACACTTATTGTTTGATAGTTTTTATTGTAGTTATCCTAGTGTATGTAAAATGGTATTTTATTGTGGGTTTCATTTGAATTTCTCTCATCACTAATGATGTCAAGCATCTTCTCATGTGCTTATGGGTCATTTGCATAGCATATATTCCTTGGAAAAATATCTATTCCTGCAATTTACTTATTTCTTAAATTGGGTTATCTTGGCAGATAAGACTATGATTTTTAATGAAGTCCAATTTACTTATTTTCTCTTTAGTCATTCAAAATTTTGGTGTCATATCTATGAATTATTTGAGAAATCCAAAGTCATGACGAAATACCCTCACATTTTCTTCTACAAGTTTTGTATTTTTAACTTCTACATTTAGATGTTTAGTGTATTTCTATTTAACTTTTGTTTATGATAGGAGGTCAGTGTCCTTCAATCACATGTGTCTGACCTAAAATCATTTGTTAAAAAGAACTGTTCTTTCCCAGTGCAATAATTGAGGTTGGAAACGGGCCTGATGCAATGAACAGCAAGCTGAAAGAAGCAGAGGAATGAATTAATAACCTAGATGAGAAATAATGAGAAAAAATGAAGCTGAACAAAATAAAGAAGACTTGTCCAACATAAGAATAAACTTAGGGAACTCAGGGACCCTATCAAATGTAATATCATTCATATTATAGAAGTCCCAGCAGAAGAAGACAGAGAAAAGGGGAAAGAAAATTTATTCAAAGAAATAAGCTGAAAACTTCCCTAACCTGCAGACAACCAGATCTAGGAAGCACAGAAATGTTCCATCAAATTTTTAAAAAACAGGCCAACGCCAACCCACATTGCAATTAAATTTGCAAAACACAGTGATAAAGAAAAAAAAAAATCTTAAAATCAGCAAACAAAAGAAGTCCTTAATTTACAAGGAAAAGCCCATAAGACTAGCAGGAGATTTTTCAAAAGAAGCTTAGCACGTCTGAAGAGAATGGCATGATATATTCAAAGTGCTGAAAAGGAAAAATCTGCAGCCAAACATACTCTATCCAGCAAGATTTACATTCAGAATACAGGGAACGATAAAGAGTTTCCCAGACAAAAAAAAAACTAAAGGAGTTCATGACCACTATACTATCTTACAAGAAATATTAAAAGGGACTCTTTGAGTGCAAAGGAAAGACCAAAAGTGACAAAAAGAGGAAAGGATTGGAGAAAATTTCCACAAACAATGACAAAACAGGTAATAAAATGACAATAAATACATGTCTATGAAAAATTACTTTGAATGTAAATGGACTAATGTCTCCAAAGAAAAGGCATAGAGTGTCAGAGTGGATACACATACAAGACCCATCTATATGCTGCCTACGAATTCATTTGAGACCTAAAGGAACCTTCAGATTGAAAGTGAGGTGATAAAGAAACACTTAAATTGCAAATGAATGTCAAAGGAAAGCTGGAGTAATACTTATGTCAGGCAACTAATATTTGAAACGAAGACTGTAAAAAGAGATAAAGAAGGGCAATATATAATCCTTAAGGAGATAATACAACAAGATCTGGGCGCCTGGGTGGCTCAGTGGGTTAAAGCCTCTGCCTTCGGCTCAGGCCATGATCTCAGGGTCCTGGGATCGAGGCCCTAACAATTGTAAATATTTATGCACCCAACATGGAAGCCCCCAAATATTTAGAACAATTCATAACAAAACATAAAGGACCTCACTGATGATAATACAACAATAATAGGAGACTTTAATATCCCATTTACAGCAGTGGACAGATCATCTAAACTGGAAACGATGACTTTGAATGACGCAGTGGAACAGATGACTTGACAAATATATTTGGAACAGCAAAATACACATCCTTTTCAGGTACACATGGAACATTCTCCAAAATATATTCCTTATTAGGTCACAAAATAAGCCTCAACAAATACAAAAAGATTGAAATCATAACATGCACCTTTTCTGACCACAATGCTATGAAACTAAAAATTAACAAGAAGACCAATTTGGAAAAACCACAAATACATGGAGGTTAAACAATAAACTACTAAACAATGAATGAGTCAATCAGGAAATCAAAGGAGAAATTTAAAAATGTAGAGAAACAAATGAAAATGTAAACATAATGGTCCAAAAACCTTTGAGAAGCAGCAAAAGCAGTTCTAAGAAGGAATTACAAAGCAACACAGGTCTAACACAGGAAGCAAGGGAAATTTTAAGTAAACAACTTAAGGTTGCACCTAAAGGAGCTAGAAAAAGAACAAATAAAGCTAAAGCCAGAATAAGGGAGGAAATAATAAAAATTAGAGCAAAATAAATAATACCGAAAATAAAATAACAATAGGATAAATCAATGAAACCAGGAACTCATTCTTTGAAGCAAATCAATAAAACTGATAAACCTCTAGCTAGACTTCTCAAGAAAAAAAGAAAAAGAACCCCCAAAAAGTAAAATCACAAATTTGAGAGGAGAAAAAACAACCAACAACACAGAAATACAAGCAATTTTAACAGAATGTTATGAAAATCTATATGCCAACAAATTGGACAACCTGAAAGAAATGCATAAATTCTTAGAAAAATATAAACTACCAAATTTGAATCAGGAACAAACGGAAAATTTGATTAAATAGCCCAATTGCCAGCAATGAACATAAGTCAAAAACTCCCAACAAAGAAAAGTCTGGGGCTAGATAATTTCTCAGGGGAATTATACTAAATGTTTAAAGAAGAGTTAATGCCTACAATTCTCAAATTATTCTAACAAATAGAAAAGGAATGACAACTTCCAAATTCATTCTATGAAACCGGCACTACCCTGATACCAAAACCAGATGAACGCTCCACTAAAGAAATGAACTACAGGCCAATATCCCTGATAGGCATAGATGCAAAACTTCTCAATAAATACTAGCAAAATGAATTCAACAATACATTAAAAACTCATTCACCACATCAATTGGGATTTATTCCAGGGTTGCGAGAATGGTTCAATATTCACAAATCAGTCCACATGATACACCACATTAATAAAAGAAAGGATAAGAACTACATGATCATTTCAATAGATGCAGAAAAAGCATTTAACAATGTACGTCTATTCAGGATAATAATGCTTAACCAACTAGGTTTAGAGAGAACATATCTCAACATAATAAAGTCTATATACAAAAAAACTATAGATAACATCATCCTTAATGGGGAAAAACTGATAGCTTTTCCTCAACAGTCAGGAATAAGACAGGGTTGTCCACTCTCATCACTGTAATTTAACATAGTATTGGAAGTCCTAGCCACTGCAATCATACAATAAAAGGTATCAAAATTGACAAGAAAGAAGCAAAACTTCACGATTTGCTGATGACATGATACTGTGTACAGAAAATCTGAAAGACTTCACCAAAAACTTGCAAGAACTGATACACAAGGGAAATCACAGGATACAAAATCAAGGTACAGAAATCAGTTGCTTTTCTATACACTAATAACGATGCAGCAGAAATGAAAATTAATAGTCAATCCCAATGACATACATATCAAAATAAGATTCCTAAGAACAAACCTAACTAAAGAGGCAAAATATTTGTACTCTGAAAACTATAAAACACTGATGAAAGAAATTCAAGGCAACAAAAAGAAATGGAAAGACATTCTATGCTCATGGATTGGAAGAATATTGTTAAAATGTTTATACTAGCCAAAGCAGTCTACATATTTAATAGAATCCTTATCAAAACACCAATGACATTTTTCACAGAACTAGAACAAACAGTTCTAAAATTTGTATGGAATCACTAAAGACCCTCAATAGTCAAAGCAACCTTAAAAAAAAAAAAAAAAAGGATGAAGACATCAAAATTCTGTACTTTAAATTTTAGTACAAAGCTCCAGGGATCAGAACAGTATAGCACTGGCACAAAAATAGATACATAGATTAATGGAAAATAATACAAAACCCCTGGGGATCCTGGGTGGCTCAATCCTTAAGCTTCAGCCTCAGCTCAGGTCATGATCCCAGGGTCCTGGGATCGAGCCCTCTATCGGGCTCCCTACTCAGTGGGAAGCCTGCTTCTCCCTCTCCCACTCTGCCTGCATTTGTTCCCTCTCTCCCTGTCTCTCTCTCTGCCAAATAAATAAGTAAAACCTTAAAAGAATTCCAAAAACCCGGGAATGAACCCACAACTATATGATTGGCTAGGCTTCGAGAAAACAGGGAAGAATATCCCAATGGGAAAAAGACATTCTCTTCAACAAATGGTGCTGGGGATGCTGGACAGCAACATACAGAGGAATGAAACTGGACCACTTTCCTTTACCACACATAAAAATAAACACAAAATGAATTGAAGATCTAAATGTGAGATCTAGAGCCATAAAAGTTCTAGAAGAGAGCACAAGTTGTAGCCTCTTTGACGCTGAGTTTCTGACGTTTCCCTACAGGAAGGTGCAGACGTGGATATTCCTGTTGTCATCTTGGGAATATGTAAGGCCCTCTTCCATTCTTGACCCCACCACAAGCATTTTAAATTCTACTAATTGCAGGTCAACTTTAGTGTTTTCCACAATGCACGATGGTTATAAATCTCTCTGTGAACTAATTCAATCCAGTTCTTCCTCCTTGGAAAGAAGATTTTGCCATCAATGTTTTGCATTTGTTGTGAACACAGGAATGCTCTATCCAGCTGTCTTCTGTGCTCCCTAGTTCTCTCCTGCAAATGGTCATCCTACTATCTGCGTTGTGTCTTCTCATCATTCTCTCTCCATCATCTCTTCCCAACTGCCTTTTACCAGTACCTCCAGTGTTCTGCAGAGCACTATACGGTTTGAAGTTCTTCTTGATCTTTTGCAGATGAAGTCGGTTTCTTCATGCGTAGAGTTAGAGTTCTCCATTTTATGACTGGCTTCTCCTCCCAGATAACATCTCAGAGCCAGGACACTGGAGCTGTGAGTGGGGACAATGGCGAGCTTCTCTCCGAGTGACACCATCTGTACTCTAGAAGCTGAACAGTTGGTAGAGAGGAGGGGGCAGCAGAAGGACTTTATCTCTCAACTGTAGTGCCCAGGACTTAGCCACAGTAACAAGTAGCTGGGGTAGGAAAGAAAATCTGAAGTCTTGCTCTGCTTGGGAAGAAAGCTCTCTGGGCAGTGGAAGAGGGAAACCTGTGGTCTCAGATGGCTACAGCAGTCTGGAGTGGAATCCCCACTTCATAAGCTAGGAGGGCCAAAGAAGGGAGTGACCTTGTTTAAAGAATACAGTTAAATTACACATTTATATATTATATATATAATTATAATATATTTATATATAATTAAGCCTTATAACTAGGATGAATTAATTTTACTAGTACATCTCTGAAGATGAAGAGTATTAACATCAGGAAGATGCTGATGAGTGGAATTTTAGGCATTTTCATCAGTCAGTGGATTGGACACTGTGAGAGAGATGTCCTGTACACTTGAAATTGTATGACAGCTTGTGACCTCTCCCACTGCAGGCTAGGCCAGCTCTAGTTTTATTTTTTTTTCCTTTAAACATAATTCAATAGTTAAAATTTGTATTAAAAGTGCAAAAAATCAAACAAGTTGATGAACAGCATATTAATTGGAAAAGCATTTTCATTTACAGGGAAGAGAGATAAATGCATGATATGCCAGAGATAAGACATAAAGTTTCCAATCCAAGTTTTATAAAGCTAGTTTGAAGTAATGCATGACTTTTATAACAAAATGCACATTAGTCAATTGTAAGTCATCTTATCTTTCCATTTACTCATTTTTACCTGATAAATACTCTCAGCTTTCCCACTTTATCTTTGCATCATGATCCTGAATTGTATATATCATGAAGAAAAAAGAAAAGTGCTCTAGTGAATTCTTCAGTGGATTTTATTATGAACTGAGATTCTTTAATATATTCTTAACATATTCTTTTCTGCTGAAGGACTTGTCAAGTTAAAAATAACTGAGCTTAATATTATGTTCTTATCATCTATTTATATAAACTCAGGGAGTAAGTTCTATCACTTTATAGTCAAACTAAAGAAAAAATGAATCTGGCTTCAACTACATGGAGAATATATTGAGCTTCTAAATGACACTATCTGTGCCCCAAAGAGTAGTCAAAGATTTAAAATCTACTTGAAAACCTTCAAGCAATGAAGGACTAAATATAGAAACTAAACCAAAGTAACTGGAGATAAATATTTTATATTTTTAAGTATAATTATAAAATAAAATATTTGACATATAAAACCCAGCAGCATAAATCATTAAGCTTTTACCTTTTAAACCAAAACTATAGCAGTTTACTCTACTATCATACAATAACTGTATGCATTTATATGAAGGTTTATATGAAGAATTTTAACCATAAACATGTAACAATTCAAAATATACACTCAACCAGCAAATGTCAAAATATCTAATGCAACCCACAGAATGGGAGAAAATATTTGCAAAATCACATGTCTGATGGGAGATTAATATCCAGAATGTATGGAGAACATCTAAAGCTCAACAGCGAAGAACCAAACACCCAA